>CM046045.1:69968927-70237101 GCA_025215565.1 Flaveria ramosissima | reverse complement strand
CTTCAGACACTCTCACCTCGAAAAACAACCGATTCAAACAAAATGACAACTGCGAATCCATAGAATACTTAATTGACCATCTACGCAAGGAAACGAGGTGTAAAGAACCAGGAAACTACTCGTATTTACTCAATAAGAATGGAGAATCAAATTACACTAATGGATTGAAAGTAATCAAACGTCAAACAAGAAAAGCAATGCTTGATCGATGAAAAATAACTCAAATCAAGGTAACACGAGCAAGTAAATATGATTTACTTGTATTTTAGTCAAAATTCTGCAACAACAGAGTGGTGTATCAAAATATTCACGAATGCATAACAAAATACATTAGAAAGGATTTAGTTATAACAAAACATTAAACTACAATAGTTCTCGCATGGATAGTCTTTTGCTTTCTCTAACAACCTCCAATGCTATGGAGTTTTTATTCTTAAGCCTTCTTAACACACTCGTGAATCAATCTAAGCACAACTGATTATGATCATCATTGGAATCACACTAATTCAACACAAATGGAATGTAGTTTCTATTGTTTAAATCAAAACCAAAACCAAACATGAAACCACACGAATGACATTTGAAATCAGTCCACTCCGACCCAAAACTCATCGACAACACTCCCAACCGACGTCAAACACCCTCGCCTCGAGAAACAACCGATTCATTTCTAATGACAACTGTGGATCCATAGAATAACAAATTGACCATCTACGCAAGTAAGCGAGGTGTAAAAAACCAAGAAACTACTCGTATTTACCCAATAAGAATGGAGGATCAAATTACACTAGCTGTGTGAAAGTAATCAAATGTCAAACAAGAAAAGCAATGTTTGATCGATGAAAAATAACTCAAACTAAGGTAACACAACCAAGTAAACATGATTTACTTGTATTTTAGTCAAAATTCTGCAACAACAGAGTGGTGCATCAAATTATTCACGAATGCATAACTAACTACATCAGAGAGGATCTAGTTATAACAAAACATTAAACTACAATAGTTCTAGCATGGATAGTCTTTTGCTTTCTCTAACAACCTCTAATGCTATTGAGTTTTACTTCTTAAGCCTTCTTAACACACTCGTGAACCAATCTAAACACATCTAATTATGATCATCATTAGAATCACACTAATTATTCACAAATGGAATGTAGTGTCTATTGTTTAAATCAAAACCAAAGCCAAACTTGAAACCAAACGAATGACACTTGAAATCAGTCCACTCCGGCCCAAAACTCATCAACAACATTGTACAACCCACTTCGAACACTCTCGCCTCAAAGAACAACATATTCATTCAAAATGATAACTGTGGATCCATAGAATACTTAATTGACCATCTACGCAAGGAAACGAGGTGTAAAGAACCAAAAAAATACTTGTATTTACTCAATAAGAATGGAGAATCAAATTAGACTAACTGAGTGAAAGTAATCAAACGTCAAACAAGAAAAGCAATGTTTGATCGATGAAAAATACTCAAATCAAGTTAACATGTAACACCCCAGAAATTCAACCCAATAAGAAACCTTAAATCATAATAGGGCCCAATAAAGGCAATGACTGAATTGGGCTTAACAAAGAAAACTCAGATAAGAAACTAATATTTCGGGCCCATACATTTACCAGCTAAATAAATAAGTAATCATAAAATAATTAGTTGACTTGTGACTTGAAGTAACTATGGTAAGATCCAACTAAACAGATTCAAATCCCATATCGGGTAAAGTTCGGTAATCTAACGCGTACTAACGTCTAAGTTACATCGGAATTTCCTTATAATGGCTTGATATCCTACTAAAATCATTGTTAATCATGATTCATATTGTAATAATGCTTGCTAAAAGATTCTACATCAAACGCGCATAATCAACTGAGATACGTGGGAAAAACGCGAATACTGGTTACACCGGCATTTAACTGACGTCTAATTCATCGTAAATATTATCTAATCATTATATTTATTATAATATTCTAAATTAGAGAGTGAGACGTTTATCAAGAGCAAATGCATTTCGAGACGCGATCGAGACGTGTACCGGCTTGAACGTTAGTCGAACCCGAGAATTTGACGATAAATATACCGAACTGTTTTATTTCAAGCCTTAGTAATTAAATATAATATAGGATTATCTAGACGGGATTTGATCCGAAAGACCGGTTGACACGCGATAACGAAGATCACAGGGCGTATACGCGATATTGAAGAAAAGCCACCTAAAAACCCTAGGTATTTAAACAACATTTCCCTCTTTCCCTTCATTTGCAAACCCGAAAAACCAAACAAATGCTCTCAAGGGCTGCAGCGGCCGCAACCGCCGGAGCAGGAGGCTCCACGGCGGAGCCACGACGGCGAGCAGCCTCTTCCGGCCAAGTCTCGGCCTACCCCCACTAAAGACAACATTCAGATCACGATGGTGGTGGTGATTTCTTATAATTCGCAACGACGGTGTAGATATTGAAGGGAGAAGGGGGCGGCGGCTAGGGTTCCGGCCACCGGAGCCGGCGAGTGCCGCACATGCTCTTCTTCCTCTCGACGAGCACTTTCCAACGGTAGTAACTATTTTCTCTAACTCATGGTGGTGTGAAAGTTATCCGCAGATGAAGGTGGTGACAACTAGGGTTCCGCCCTTTATCTCATCTCTCTCGTTTTCCAGCGACTTTGGTAAGCTCCATGAACCATTTTTGGCTTCGAACAAGATCTACACTTGATAATTGTTCAGTTTATGGTGGCATGTTGGATTGAAAGCGAGACCTTGAATTTTGGAGGCTTAGGATGGTTCTCCGGTGAAGCCCGGTCCGGCCGGTGGCTACTGACCGCGGCGGTGCTGGCCGGAGGTGGGGATTGATGATGGTTTACGGTGGTAAAGGTTAGTGGTGTTGACTTAAGGATGCTCTTGTGGCCGCATGTCAGATTCTAGACAAGATCTTCAGGATCTGGTTACGTTGGGTTATTCCAGCGAGGATTTCGGCCAACAAGAGGCTGCCGGTGGCGGCCAGTGGCTATCCATGGTTGACCGTGGCTGCAAGTGATGGACTACGGTGGTAGAAGTCTCAACCGAGGTGTTTGGTAATGTATGGTGCGGTAATGGTTTCGTTTGGCTATTAGATAACAATGTAGTAGCGTTTGTATAATCTTGATGTGTTTTGACTAGGTTAAACCTTAGTCAAAGCTGTTGGTCAAAGCTGGTCAACCATGGCCAATGGACAATCAACACGGTGCGGTTCGGCACAAGCGGGTTCTAGGACCGATACAGGAACGTTAGGTATAACCGTGCGTTAGACATCCATATACGTTAATATAATGATTATATATTAACTTCTGTGTGTGAGTTGAGCTACAAATATGTATAAAAATGTTAATTAGCTTATAAATCATCAAGAATGAATATGAAAATTGAAACGACGTGACCAATCACGTAATGAAAAACAAGTTGGTAATGTTATCATATAAACAAGATATTAGACAACATATAAGAAATTATTTGATCTCATGTCATACAAACCTTTACAAGACTTCGGGATGTAAAATGCATACAAAATACATTCGTGTGTACTCATATTGTACAATAGATACATTAAGTAAACCGATATTTACTTGTATTTGTTTAAGGCAAAATGCTCATAATTCTATAATAATCCATCATCTTGTTATTATTAATAGTCGATCATATTGTTATTATTGGAATAAATATTATTTGTATCACCCCTTTTTATTCAATACTACGGCAACTACTATCGATACTCGGTTTATTCTGGCATTAATAAATTTAATGTTAGGATATAAGCGTAAGCTATATAAACATCATTTGGAACATTATAGATTACTTATATCATCAATAATAATTATCTATAAAGATATGGAACCCTTAATATAACCCGTTTACTTTTACATTCATTATACAAAGAATCATTTCTCGAATAAAAGCATTAATTAACCTAATATGCAAAAATTAGTACCTAACAATTAATAATTGCACAAGAAGCTAAGATACATCAATGATACTAATCATTAACTTTAAGTTAACTAAGGAGCTCAACCGCACGCATGTAGTAACATCATGCTAACTCTAAACATAACTCTCATATGTACAAATTAGGATTGCATGGTTGGAGCCTTTTCTCTACATTGAGCTCAGAATTTATAAGAATACCAGGTGAGTTTAAGTGTTCCCCTTTTTACTACTGTTTTGGGATGAAGCATGCTCTGTTTAAACTGAACTATTTTTGTACTATATTATGGTGCTATATGTTGTGGTTATGTTGAGACCTGCTGATACTTGTATCACAGTCATTAATTCTTTTGTGAACCGCTTGTTTATATGGGTAGATCTACTTGGGAAATAATTAGACATTCATTTAAAACTTAGAAACCATATTGTACTCATACATTTGTCCTTTAATTTCAAACAAAACATGTTACTGGTTCTTAATTACAATAAAGATTTCATAAATAAATGCCATCCATAGCTCCCCAAGTAGCTCCATGTGCCATCCTCAGCATCAGCGCTTACCTGCCAACTATTATGCATAAAAGTCAGCTTCGCTGAGCGAGTTCTAGTTTTAAATAATATAAGAAAATATAAACTTTATCCTTCTTATAATGACCATGCATACATCATAATACATAACATTACTTGCATCATAATAAGCATGTTCATTATCTTTCATTCTTTCATTATCTTTCACTTTCATCATAAATGAGATTGCACAAAGCAAGAGCTCCATGTGATTGACAACAAATGCCAATCCCTGTCGGACACATGAAACGGTTAGCTAACCCCCGACAGTTGATCCACACTGCAAGCGGCAAGCACATAGCCCGACTCATGAATACAGATCCATCATCATACATAGACCTCACATAATGTGAAGTCTATCATAGTGCATTGCACGCAAGACTTTCCATCATCAAACGGGCCGGGGGTAACATCATTAAGTTTCGCTTTTCATTAATATCATCTTCCACTTTAAATATATATAATACTTAACTTATTAAGTACACATCATGCCAAGCAAAATCATCATAAAACATAACCGAACCGCCGCGGGACAGCGGGGGTTCGGGGGCGGCAGCCCCTGACAGCGGGGTCCTAGGGGCAGCAGCCCCTAGTGGGGTCCAAGGGGCAACGCCCCTGGCTGGGGCCGGGCTGGGGCCGGGCGAAAATTTTTATAATTAAGGATTTATATAGTAGGTTTACTTATGGAAAAATCGTTCTTCCTGTTAAAACACCTTAAAATCTTGGTCATTTAAAAACGTAAATTTAGTATGCATAATAGCCCCAAAACATGGAAAAACATAAATAGGGGATCTAGAACTCACCTGGATATCACGAATAACTTCTAGGCTAAGCTTACAAGGCTAGGATCACTCTACACAGCCTGCAGATAAGCTAACACTTAAAGGGGTTAATTTCTACCTAAATTCGCTGCTAATTTCGCTGCAAGATCAGCAATTTCGCAGCTAGATTCGCCAACAGTTTCGCTGCTAGTTTCACCAGCAGTTTCGCTGCTAGTTTCGCTAGCACATTCGCTGGCAGTTTCGCTGGCATCTTCGCTGCCAGCTTTGCTTGCCAGTTTCGCCCAACTTTCGTTGGAAAAACATGTCTGCGAAACTACCTGCGAAACTATAATTCGCAGGAAGATCCACAGTTTCGCTGATTGAATATGCAAATTCGCTGGATGAACACACAGTTTCGCAGATCGCATAAAAATTACGGACCAGACCGTTTTAACCCAAAATCATAACTTTTTACGTCCAATCCCTTAGTTTATCATCCATGAGGCTAAATCTAAGCTTTATACATGTTTTCATACGTAAAAATGTGACCTTTATGCGATTCTTTGCAACTTTTCAAAACCCAAAACCCTAGAATCCGGGTTTGATCTACAGAAGGGTTTAGAGGTCGATTCTTACCTGGATTTGTTGCTTCTTTCTTAGATCTTGATGCTCCAACACCCAGATCTTCAACCTCTTCACCTTGGAAGCTTCAAATCTTGAGTTTTCTCCACTTTCTCTCTCTACTTTCTCTCTCTACGAATTTTGGTGGCTAGGGTTGTAATGAGGAAGATGAAGCTGATTTGGGTTGGTTAAGGGCTGATTATGGGCCTTAATCACTTAGGCTCTTGCCCATAAACCCAATTTTGGCCCATAACCCATTACCTTCTTTTATTAAATACCCATTAATTAAGCCCATTGTCCTTAATGACTCGTTTTGACTTTTCGGGGTGTTACACCCACACACAGTGCCTTTCCGTGATGAACGGAAAAGGTACCACACTGAGATCCTGCAGGGTCGTTTGTGGCATGTAACAGGTTGTAACAGGTTTTGTATAAGATGCTATGGTGGACCATTCGGCAGGTACGGTCCACTGGTTTGAGGCTCAGTTCTCCCCACGGGGATTGAACCGGTAACACAATTTTTGAAGAGGCTAGCCGGGGCTGAGTGCAGGGTTGATTGTGATCCCCACAACAAGGATACTATGATTTCTGAATCTAATATGGATTCCAATGAATCCCTTTTGTTTTTAAACTTTAAGCTCTTGAACTAACCAACTTTATGTTGACCCAAAAACCTTTTTGAGCATGTCTTCAGGTACAGCTAGGGAGATTAGATGAGCTATAGAAGATATCTAAAGTCGAAGCAAGAATTGAGGATAGATGTTGAAGGTAAAAGTTTAGCCTAGAAGCCCTATTTACAAAAGCCTTAAGAAATGTTGACCAAGAGACTTATCATGATACCTCTAGATTGTAGATTGGGGTACGTCGTGTATTGAAACCAAGCAAATGTCCAAATGTAAATATTATGAGATGCTTTGTAATAACCATTTAGTTTCCGCTGTATTTTGGTTGTTGTTTACCAGTCTTTACGTCCCGCCTCCTTGGGCCCGAGGTGTGACAGATTGGTATCAGAGCCAAAGGTTGTAGAGAAGTAGGTCTGCTTCACGAGGCCTAAACTACAACCATATGAACCCCATAGGACCACCTTAGGAAAATGACCCTTCTGAGTTTGTTGAGCCAAGGTTGAAGAAAGGTGGGTTTGTTTTGCGATACCTAAGCTACAACCATAAATAGGACTAGCCCGGTAGGTTGTTTCCATGATCCAGTGATCTAAAGTTTGCAGCAAAATAGGTTCCCTTAAAGACACCCATCCTTAATCTTTATACCTTAAGGGATATATATATATATATATATATATATATATATATATATATATATATATATGCCATTAAGAATTCACTATCCTATAAGAAGCCTTGTTGCATTAGGGTATTACCTATGATAGGTACACTCGAGTAAACCAAGAAAGTATGAAACCTTCTAGAGTTGACTATTAGGACCACCGAACACCAAGTACAAGGAATGTTAGAAGTCAATGGTGTGCATATATATTAGGACTTAAATCCTGGGGAGATACTTATCTGATTGCACAGCTGACTTTTGTCACTATATGAAACAACTGCTGTTAGCTGTACACTTGATACGACTTGTGTCGTTACATGAGACCATTGCTATAATGATACTTGTTGGAATGATGATGCTTGCTTATATGCTTCATTTATATGATGGTACTTGCTGGAATGCAGTGATAAGATAGTAACCATGATGCCTTCTGTTTAATCTACTCCCTACTATAGCTTGTACCTGATTGCTCATTACCTGGGTTGTTGAACTGTACTTTGACCAATGGTTGGGTTAGCAAGATTGTTAGCATAAATTAGAATCTAAGTGTGCTTAATTGCAGATGAAGACCTAATGAGACTTTTAACTCTATGACCTAACTACACAAAACTTGGAACTTATGATGGGAATAACTAGAATGATAGTGTAAGGTAAATTGACGATTACGGGTTCACACGTAATGGTGAATTTACAGGTACACTTGAATTCTGGTGGGCCCTATCATGTAAACCAATATTGAGGTATAACACTCAAGGAAATAAAAAATACAACATTAAACACAAATATCCAATATATACTCAGTGATTATATATATATATATTCAAAACTTTCATGTTGGGCGAAACCATTTGACACTTGAAGAGCTACAAAGGACGATATATAGTAACTATCCATTTTCTTCCTCTCTCTTTCTTTGTTCTGCCTTCCTATTGGAATTATAATGATACAGCTATCTGACCCAGGAGATTATCAAATGTTGTTCTCAAACTCAACTAGTCTCGTGCTGAAAGTATGGCACTTCACCTAAGTTGTGTGTGTACTTTAGCTATGCTGCTTTTCGCGATGTCAAAGAATTTCTTCCTACCTAGCATAGAATTCGTCAAAACTTCCTCGACATAGTAAGAGACTCTCTAACATGATGTTTGCAGCCAAAAACAGACCGGAGTAATAGATTTCCGAGAAGCACCTCTTGTGATCAATGGCATAGAAGACTTGTCACTTCTTTCTTCCCTAGTAGCTCACATTGCATAGGACATTTTGGAGTCTAGAAATCCTCTGATCATTTTCTCAATTCCTTGATGGATATACCTTCTCTACACCTATTCATAGTAATAGAAACACTTAACCCAAGTAACATTCTTAGTATCAACTTCGATAGTGATTAACGATCATCCTCATAGTACCATGCTTGTGAAATCCTTCATCATCCTCAATCGTTAGTCACCTAGTAACAAACTTCGATTGAAACATAAGTTGCACAATTTTGACCAAGCATTTAACTGGCCATGTTCTTGGTAACCTTCCGAGTGCTAGAATAAGTAGGAAATGAAACCTCACTCTATAATCCTGATTCCATAGACATAATAGCCCAAGTGCTAGAGTTATTTGCCGAGAAAATCTGATCTTTGAGCTTTTGAAACAAAAATCTGAATCTACAACTTCGGTGGATTCCCTGTTTTCACACACTTTGTTCAAGACTTATCCTTTATAAAAATTATTGACCTAACGTGTGGTGCTACTCACGCTAAACCCCCCTATCATGACCGTTACCGTAAAAACTCATGGTTGTCAAGGTGGACAGCCTTAGGTACTCGCAAATCATCTCTTCCTCGAGAGCTCTACTATTTGGGTGATGAATTCGTGATGCGAGAGCAAAGATCACAAAGTTAGATTACAATCTTGATGTTATATAATATGATAATAGAACGGTAGTTAGTTTCCTTTTACTAATAAGCACCTTAATGAAGTTCTAAAACCCGTTCAAGTCAAGGTGCCGATGATAACGAATAATTCATGCGGGAAGACTCTCAGTTGGGGCTGAAAGGACTGTGTTACTCCAAAAGATGTATTAAGAGGCATAGAAGATCAGCTACAAGAAATTTCATGTGTTAAATCACTTGAGATCCAACTATGACGAAGTAATGAACATGCAGAAGATAGTAGGCGAGAAAGACCAGCACAGCAATCACCGGTCGTAAGCATTAATTATTTCCCCTTCTAAATTTTTAAACCTTTTCTAGAGTAATTCGCCAATGCCATATGCAGGACCGGTTAAGGGCTTAACAATTACAACACAACAACACAAAGAGGAGATTAACTAAACTTGATCAAACAGTAAACTGGATTAACCAAGATAATGATACAAAGAACACAAGTAATGATAAAGAGACAGAACAAGAGATTTGGGTTTCAAGGAGGCGGTATATTGCTTTCTCAAGTTCTATTACAAGTGTTACAAAGCATAAAGAAAGATACTAGAACTTGGAATACTTATACTACAACCTACAGCCGGCTATACTTGAAAGCCAGCTGGATACAATTGACTAGACACAAACAAAATCAATTATAGAATCAAAAGGCATATCTGCCTTTTGACCTTGTGACTATGACATGCCATAGCTCACATCCTTATCTATTACAAAAACGATAAAGTACATAAAGTAGAAAGTTACAGACTCAAGACCTCAATGTACAGTTACCAAAAGCATGGACCTTTTCACCAACTCATGTAAGTTGGTGACTTTACAGAGATGCAGCGGAAAGGTGTCCAGCTTTATGGAACAGTACATCAGATAAAGCATGTTACTAAAAGTCTTCGGAAGAAATCTGTCTTCATAGGATGAAGCTTCGGAAGACTTTGTCTCTGAGGCTTTGGAAGACTTCATATTTGGCTTCGGAAGATATTGGTCTTGGCTTCGAAAGATTTTACACTTAGAATATTTCTAGTGTATGGTGTAAAACTTCCGAAGCATTTCTTCTTCAGTACTTAGTGCATTACTTGCAGAGAGACATTGGATGTTTTGGTTTGCATCAGACTTAAAGGAATCCTTACAAACTCCCCTAGGCTGATGCTACCAAAACATTTAGAAGATCTTCAGATGTTAGTAGTCTTCAGCATAATCATGACCATACCCTTCTTCATTAGATGGTCAGGATCATTCAGACTTTCATAGTATCTTCTCATCTCAAAGAGATCATGCAGAGGTAAGTTGATTATGTCTTGCCATGTATAGACATTCTCAACACCTTGATCTCTGATTACATGCCATCTTTCTGGATTGGTAGAGAAGGTCCAGGATAAGATGGGTGTCTCAGCTGCCAGAGGAGCCACTTGCATTGGAGTTGATTGGGCTGCCTCTTCATGCACTTCCTCAGGTTGATCTGACTCAGCCTGAGGTGTAGAGGTAGATGATTTAGGCTTCTTCTTCTTAGACTTTGGTTTAGAAGCCATCCTCTTCTTCCTCTTAGATGACTTTAATTGGAAGACTGGTCTGCAGCACCTTGTTGATCATCCTTGTCTTTCTCAGTTGGGTGTTCCTCCCTCACAGGTTTAGAAGGAGAGGGAGTTTGACCCTGCTTTGGATCAGAAGATGAAGCTTGCTGAGGCTCAGCAGGAGGTCCGGGTTGAGGTGTCTCAGGTTGTTCAAACTTAACCTCCACTTCAGGTGGGACTTGACTTGGAAGAGAGTGTAAGTCAATCAATTCACCACTCTTAATCTTCTGCTTGATTACCCTTATATGCTCATCCATTGTGGATAGAGACATAGGGCCAAGTCTCCTTCCGGAGAATCCATATAGCTTCAAGAAGCTCATCATCCTTTGTCTATCAGCAGACTTATTCATACTCTTTTGGATGATGGCTTTTGACTTTGCAGCTTCTTCCCTTAGCTTCTTCTTAGTTGTCTTTCTCTCCTTGACAAACTCAAATTCCAGTTGTTTTAAGTACTCAAACTCAACAAAGTCATAGGACAAGGGAAGAAGTGCATCTGCCTGATAGAAGCCTGTGGCACTCAGGTAGTTGATCATTTTGATCCTATCTTCTTCTTTGTTTACCTAAGGTTCTTGCGGAACCACATCTTCTTGTACATGGCTTTTTTGAACTGGGGAGAGAGTGGGAGCATGCTTGTAGAGTCTTTTCTGTCTCTTCTCCTCTTTGAATTGGAGAAGTAACCTTGCATCCTCTTTTTCTTTCATCTCTCTTGACACTTCCATGTCAGCCAGTTCATTTAGTTGTTCTAAGGGGAGAGAAATGATTTCATCAATGTCATAGTTCCTGGTCTGCAGATAAGTAATCCTGGCTGCCCTTAACTCATCATCTTGAGTATTTGGTCTGGGGGCAGCCCTGATTGCAGCTTGCATAAAGCCTGAAGACCCATAGGAACTTTCTCCCCTTAGCTTCCTTTTCCCCTCTCTCTCTTCCTCCTTAATTTCCTCGGGAGTCAAAATCCTTTTCCCTTTCTCACCCACAGACCTTTGTGACTCAAGGTGGATAGAGGTTTGGCCTTCATTGCTTGGTGTAGCATCCATGCTCTGGCCAGAGAGAGGCTGAGAAACACCTTCACCAGCAGGTGTCTCAGAGGGAGTGTGAATCTCTGCAGCAGTTGATGATGATGAGACAGGGGTCTCAAGTTCTGCCACTGGGCCTTCAGTCAAGGTTTCCCCTATGAAACTAATCTTAGGGTCCACCTCAACATCCAGTTGACCGATGACATTGCCTGATTGCCTAAGTCTCCTTCTTAAACTGAACTCTGCCATGATCCTGTCTTGGATTCTTTGAGCCAATCTGTCAGCCTGTCTTGATTTGCTTGGATTGACAAGTGGCATATTGACTAGATCCAATCTTTCATAGAAGTTCAAGCTTTGAAAGTCGAATACTTCTTGTTGCCCTTGAACTCTGTGAAGAATAAGGGCTCTTCTATCAGCATCATACCTCCACCTTATGATGTAGATTGAAGTTCCTTGAGGTGGGGATGACACAGCCCTTGGTATACCTTCCTCAAAGAGACTCCTGTTGATAGAGTCTATAGAGTCCACATTAATGTGAACTTGAGGAAGTTGCTGAGAATTCACAACTGCAAGTGAGGATGTTGAGTCCTCTATGTCCATTCTCTGTGAAGAACTCCTAGGTTCTGTGGCTGCAATGACTTTCTCCCCCTTTTTGGTAGCATCACCCACTTGCATAGGTGAGCTGGAGGATAAATCAATCACATCCATAGGTTCTTGTGTTCCTGGTTGAGCTCTTCTTAAAGGTCTCCCAGCTAGTTTTTCCTTAAGATATGAAATCTGAAGTTGCTGATCATTGACCTTGTTTTGTAAGGTAGTCACCTGAGATTCAAGGTGACTGACCTTAGAGACAAAATAGGAGCATGTTTTTGACAGTTTTTGCACCTTTAGTCTCAAATTCCCCTATTCTTCATCAAAAGAATCATTGGGGGATGAGATGATTGGACCAAAGTCCTCTCTCTCACCACCAGCTTGAGGTTCTTGGCTGCTGGTTTTCCTCTGCTCACTAGCAATCTCAGTTGAGATGTCAGTGGGCTGAGTTGCCATGGTTGAGGTCTTAATGATGTAATCACTTGCAGAAGTGAGAGCCTCTTCCATATGGACATCCTGAACATGTTCAGAAGTGTCCACCTCAGTAACAGGTGAGTGATGTGGGCTAGACTTAAGAGACTCAGAGGTACTCATCTCTCTTTGAGTAGGGGAGGAGAAGAGAGACTCATGGTACTCACTGAATCCTAAGTCTTCATCAGTATAGAAGGATAGGTTGGGAATGGGTTGATTTAGATCTAAAGGCTGGGGATGGTAACTGTCCCCTGAAGGTTGTTCACTTGAGTGTTGAGACTCAGAGTGAAGGCTTAAGGCTGTTGGGCTTGTGAGCTCATCAGAGTGAGCATGAGGAACCTCAGCCCTGATAGTTGAAGAAATGGGAGTGGTTTGCTCCTCAGGGGAAGTGGGAGCTCTAGTGTCCACTTCCTCCTGTAAAGGTGAGTATATGGGGACCTGCATAGACTCAATAGCTTGAGCAGGGGTTTGTTTTGATTTTCTTTGGTAGGTGAGGGTTATTTGAGGCCTTTTAGAGGTAAGAAGTAGAAGGTGTGGGTTCAACACTAGCTTGTGTTGCTAGGTTGTCACCTTGAGCAATGAGCTCTAACATTTTGGGACAAGGGCTGTTTCTACCCCTGAGAAGCCTACAGTTGACTTCTTCATGATTTTAAAGATGCCGGGCTTCATCTGTCCCAATTTAAGAATATTACTTGTTTCCCTCAACTGTGAGCCCAGTTCACAGTTAAGAATGTGTTGAACATATCTAGGAAACATGTAATACTCTAAGGAGTCCAAGTTTGCAAGTAAATTAGTATAAACAAATTGAGAGTACCTGAACTTGACCCCTTGAACCATTCCATGCACTATGAAGGAGAGATCCTTAGGAATCTGGTCCCACCCTCCATGCTTGTTTGACAAGCTGTGGATAACCACATGGAGTAGGTATTTCCACTGGGATGAGACCTTCCCTTTCCTGAAGGTCTTTACAGAGAAATCTCCCTCATAGCCCATCTGCTCAAAGGAATGATTGACAGCTTCCTTTGGGAAGGACAACTCACCTTCTTCATCATCCAGCTGCAAATGATAGTTGATGATGGCCGGAGTGATAAAGATTGTCCTCCCTTGCACTGTGGCAGACAGTGCCTTCTCCCCATCCATAATGACCCCTTGGCAGGTCTTCTAGAATTCAAGAAAATAATCCTCATACAGAGTAGGATCAATGGTTAGGGAGGTGAAATAGTTTGATAGAGTTAAGAATTGGCAAATCTCTGAGAAACTTTCATCTTTCTCAGAGCTTAACAGAGCAACCTGGTTGTGTTGCCTGTGAAGTTGCATGGAGAAATCTGGGTTGTTTCTGCGGTTAAGGTTGGCCATTTGAGAAGCTTAAGGATGAAGAAGGTAAAAAGCAAAGGAGGTTTTGGGAATTAGGTTTGAGAAATAGTGGAATTGAGGAAGATAGTGAGGAAGAGGGGGAACCGTTGGGTATTTATGTGAAAAGGGATTTGAACCAAAGTTAATGAAAGAGGATGATAAACTTTGAAATCCGAAGGTCGGTCCCACCTCTGAAAAAGTAGTTTACTTTTGCTCAAAAAGTAGTTTTTTTGGAATTCGAAAAGCTTCCGAAGGTAAATTTTCGGAAGTTTTAATGAAAAAGCTTCTGAAGCTAAAATGACTTCGGAAGATTTTCCAGAGAGTCTTGAAAATTTTGCTTCGGAAGAGAAATAAACACTTGAATGCTTTGTATATGAAACAACAAAGCTTCCGAGAGTTAATTTTGCTTCGGAAGGAAAAAGTCCTTAAAAACAAATAAGTGTATGAGACAAGAATTTAAGCTTCGGAAGATAGATTTAGACTTCTTCCGAAGGTAAAATTTCTTAGACAGTTATTTATTTTGAAGACATGATTTTCTTCCGAAGGTAAAAGTATATCTTCCGAAGGATCAGAAAATTTTCAAGAGTCTAAGGAAAGTCTTCAAAAAGGATTTTATATCCAAAGAAAACATGAGCTTATGAAAGTGATGAACTAGACAACTTAGGACACACATATTTTAAGAAATTATTAGAATTAGTTTTAAGAAAAGATCTACTCAAAGTTAATCATCCCAATAGCTGATATTAGATACTTAAATCTCTGTTCATCAAAAGCTTTTGTAAACAGATGCATATTGTTCATCTGTATGAACTTTGACTAGTTTAATTAATCCCTTTTCATAGTTATCTCTTATTAAATGATACCTGATATTGATGTGTTTGGTCCTTGAGTGCTGTACAGGGTTCTTAGTGATAGAGATAGCACTATTGTTGTCTATGTGGATAGGAGTCTCCTTGAAGTTAAATCCATAGTCCAGCATCTGATTTTGAATCCAAAGCACTTGAGCACAGCAGCTTGCAGCAGCAATGTATTCAGCCTCAGCAGTTGATGCAGACACACAGGATTGTTTCTTGCACTGCCATGAGACAACCCTTCCACCAAGGAATTGACATCCCCAGATGTAGACTTTGCAGTCATGTTGCAACCACCATAATCACTATCTGTATAAGCATACAGATTGAAGTCAGGATTCTTTGGATACCATAAACCAAGTGTTGAGGCACCTTTGAGGTATCCTAAAATTCTTTTGACAGTGATTAGGTGAGACATCTTAGGGTTGGCTTGATATCTTGCACAAATACATGTAGCAAACATGATATCAGGCCTGCTAGCTGTAAGATACATAAGAGACCCAATCATAGCCCTGTATAAATGTTCATCTACACACTCCCCCTCAAGATCAGGTCCAAGGGAGTGGTTTCTGGCTATGGGTGTCTTAGCAATCTTACAATCAGTCATGTTGAACCTCTTGAGTATGTCCTGAACATACTTTGACTGACTTATGAAGATGCCATCTTCAACTTGCTTCACTTGAATTCCCAGAAAGAAATTGAGTTCTCCCATTCCACTCATTTCAAATCTGTCTTTCATCAGCTTCTTAAAGTCTTTACAGAGCTTTGGATTAGTTGAACCAAAGATGATGTCATCTACATAAACTTGAACTAGCAATAAGTCATTTCCCTGTCCTTTGATGAAGAGAGTTCCATCTATAGTACCTCTCCTGTATCCATATTTACAAAGATACTCAGACAATGTCTCATACCACTTCCTGGGTGCCTAATGCAGCCCATAAAGAGCTTTGTCAAGCTTGCAGACATAATCAGGATGATCAGGGTCTACAAAACCAGTTGGCTGTTTGACATAAACCTCTTCATCAATCACTCCATACAGGAAAGCACACTTTACATCAAGTTAAAAGACCTTGAAGTTCTTGGATACAGCAAATGCCAGGAATATCCTAACAGCTTCTAATCTTGCTACAGGAGTGAAGACATCAGTGTAGTCAATCCCTTCTTTTTGTGTGTATCCTTGAACAACTAGTCTTGCCTTGTTCTTGATGATAATTCCTCTATCATCCTTCTTATTCCTAAAAACCCATTTGGTTCCAATGGTAGTCTTCCCATGAGGAAGAGGACAAAGGTTCCAAACTTTCTGCCTTTTGAATTGAAGCAACTCTTGTTGCATAGCTTCAACCCAACTTCCATCCTTTAGAGCTTTATCAACTTTCTTTGGCTCTATCTGAGATAAGAAACAAGAGTGAAGACAAACATTTGCTTCATGGGTTTGTCCTCTTGTTCTTACCCCTGTGACAACATCTCCAATGATGTTTGTGGTGGGATGAGACTTGTGGATCCTTGCTGAGGGATCACAACAAGTTGCTGAGAAAGATCCAAATTTGAGAAATTTAGATCTGGCATAGATGATTCACCCTCCACATCACCACACTTATCAAGATTAACTTGATCCAATGAGTGTGTGACATCATTGATGTTGTCATCTATGGTGTTGTCATATCCCGGCGGAAGCGTGAAATGCTGAGTGAGTGACTTGATTGTCCAGAACTCATTGATTCACAAATTATTAACAAGATAATACATAAACATACAAGATTCATAGCATAATATTAAAGTTAGGATTACATTCAATCATAATAGTCAAAATTTGAAATAATATAATCCTATTACATCATAAAGATCTAACAGCTACATCTTCAGAGACGATGGAAATGAGCATCCACCGATACACTGAGGTCATGCAGGTTAACTGTCAGATTCACACAAACTTTTCCCACTATCTCTCCCCAGCCATTATACACATCAAAAGAGAACATTAAGCTGTTAGTCATGATGAACTCCTGAAAAAACATACTCAAGATAGTCAACACAAAGTTGGTGAGTTCACATGTTTATTATAAACAAAATAGTATTGATGCATTAGATACAACCAAACCTTACTTTGTAATCAGATCATTCATATCTGTCATATCATAATTCATAAATCAGATAATATAGCATCACAACACTCATCCTGTTGGTGCAGGAAATATTTTCCTAAGTAGCGCTACCAATATTATCTAACGGTTCCACATCCGAATTAACGGTTGTACAATATAACAGTAAATCTCAAAAATCTCAATAATGCATCAACTTATAAAAACAGTATGCTTTTTCCCCCAAAAAGTTTATAAAAATCAAAATGGGGCTATGAATCTCATCTTTTACTCCCAATGATAACCTATAAACAAAAATATTTATAGTTTAGGAAAATGTATTTTTTTAACATTTTTAGCACCTCAAACTATAAAATTTATTTTTAGAAGTTATGCTAATGTACATATCACAAAATTTTCACAGTTGGTAGATTCTAATGTTAGACATATTATATAAAAATTTCATTTCATTATTATTTTCAGCCTATTTTCTATAGTTTTTACATTATTTAATTAATTCTTTAGAAATACCTTCGGGCCTCTCAAATTTGGTCAGAATATTTTTCATAATTTTACAGTTTCTCAAAATTTTCTTATATCCTAAGTCATATCAGAGTCAATTTTTACAATTTTTCTCATTTTACCAATATTTAGTAAAAATATCAGAATATGTTCAAAAATTCCCATTTTTACACAGACTGTTTCACTCTGATTTTTATATTTTCTATAAATTTCTCATAATTTATTTCATAGTATAAGTATTTTTCCCAATTTTTAGTTGGCAGAATAATTAAAAATTCATAACTTGGACATATTTTTGAGTTAGGTCACGAAATCTTCTCAGTAAGTTCTATAAATTGTAATAGTCAATATATAATTTTTCCACACATTTGCCATGGTTGGTTCTTCCAGCATGATTTTTCCTTTTAAATTCTTAGATATTTTATATAAATTAATTTATTTATAGGAATGGCATTAAAATTTACAGAACTATATTTCCTAATATTCTAAATATATTTTCAATGTTTGTTCCCACAATCATAGTTGTTAACATGAAGAACGGATTTTAACAAGTTATATCTAGGTTTTTAACCCTTTTGTTGATAATCTCTTTTTATAAATTTGATTTTTAAGGTTTGTTTTGTTTATTTCAGATTCTTAAAAGCTTCCTTATTGTCTGAAAAATAAGTTTGACTTATATAAAAATCTTAAGTGTTTAATAAAAAAGGGTTAGTCACATGTGTTTATTTAAACACATGTTTAACTTTTATAACCTTAATCAAGTAGGGTTTTAGAGTTTAGAACCTTGATTTTGACAGAGGGAGAGTATGAGAAGATGGTGAAGATGGCCTATGAATCCGCTTGGTTTTGGTGTTCTTGATAATCTTCGGGAGGTGGTGTTTTACACGAGGCTTGGATGTTGTTGCTATTCAACCGAGAGATGTGTAGGAAATGGTGATAATATGCGGTTGCTATGGTGATATCCGAGAGTGGGGATGATGGTGGTGGTGTATGGTGTTCGGGAGGTGAGGAGTGTGGGTGAAAATGGTTGTGGTGTTTGGTTATGATGGTGGTGACCGATAGTAACCGAGAGCTTAGAGAGGAAAGGTGGTGAAATGGTTGATGGTGGTCTTTATTCAGTCAAGAGTTTCTTATGTAATGGAGAAAGTAATTATTACTCCTAAGTCGAGAGTAGTGATGTGTGGTTTATAGAGCTCTTAGGTGGCTCTACTAGGTGTTAAGGTGGCGGTTCGATGGTGTGTCTAAGGGGAACCGAGGGAGGTGGCGGTGCAAGGGGTGGGTTGGTGTCCAATTCATGCAAGGTGGCACTTCAAGAGACTTCATGACTCATCAAGTCATAATTATAAGGTTGCTAATGGTTTAGATTACTAATCGGGTGGTTCTAATGAACCAGTTTTTGGTCTTAGTTGGTACTTTGGTTGAGGTTTAAGTGTAAGGGATTTGTTTGGATGTCAAGTTTCTCTTGATGTTAACTTGTATTTATGGTGTTTGGTTGGGTTGTGTTTGGTTTGTTTGATGTTGTATAGTTAATGTATCTTGATCATATATGGTTCAATATATATATTTGAGTACATGCACACGTAATTTCTTGTGTATGCATGCAAGCATGCAATGAATAACACACATGTTTACCTAGACATATAATATACATATGTATTTTAACAAAAGATGGCACATGCATAAGTAGAATATGTATGAAAACATGCATACGTACACGTACATAAACATATATGGTTTTTATGTAGCATACTAATATGATGGTTCTAAAATGTATGAAATCCTATACTTAGGGTTGTCACATTCTCCCCCCGTAAAAATAATTTTGTCCCGAAATTTATTTGGATTGTAATACTTAAGTTTGAGATGAACTAACCTGACCATTGACTTAAAATAGATGGGGGTATTTCCTTCTGATTTCATCTTCTCTTTCCCACGTATATTCTGGTCCTCTCCTAGCGTTCCACTTAACTTTTACTATGGGAATTTTACTCCTTCTTAGCCTTTTAACTTCTTTGTCCAATATGACTATTGGTTCTTCCGTAAAATGAAGCTTTTTGTCTATCTTTATTTCTTGAACTGGAATTTTTAATGTCTCATCTGTTAGACATTTCTTCAGATTGGACACGTGAAACGTGTTGTGTACCTCTCTTAATTCTTGGGGTAAATCTAACCTATATGTAACTAGACCAACTTTGTCAGTGACTTCAAATGGTCCAACATATCTAGGGTTTCTTACAAATCGAAAGATTCCTTTTATGGGTGATATTTTTAGATAGACCTTATCTCTAATTTGAAATTCTAGTGGCTTTCTCCTTTTATCAGCATAACTTTTCTATCGATCCCGTGCTGCTTTTAGTCTATTTTTGATTTCCTTGATCTTGTCAGATGTTTCTTGAATTAGGTCAGGGCCTATAAGTTGTTTATCTCCTATTTCATTCCAACTTAATGGTGATCTGCATTTCCTCCCATACAACGCTTCAAATGGGGCGGTTCTAATACTGGAATGATAGCTATTATTATAAGAAAATTCTATCAAAGGTAGATGTATATCCCAGTTGCCACCAAAGTCCAATGCACAAGCACGTAACATATCTTCTAATGTTTGAATTGTCCTTTCACTTTGTCCATCTGTTTGCGGATAGAAGGCTGTACTAAGGTTTATTTGGGTTCCTAGAGATTTTTGTAAGGTTTGCCAAAACCTTGATATGAATCTACTGTCTCTATCGGATATAACTAAGATGGGTATTCCATGTCCGGACACAATTTCCCGTATGTAAGTTCTTGCTAATTTCTCTATTTTATAATCTTCTCTGATTGGCAAGAAATGTGCTGATTTGGTTAATCTATCTATTATAACCCAAATTGTGTCATATCCACTTGAGGTTCTTGGTAGTTTGGTTACAAAATCCATGGTGATCTGGTCCCATTTCCATTCTGGAATCTCAGGTTGTTGCAGATATCCTGAAGGTTTTTGGTGTTCCGCTTTAACTCTTGAACATGTATTGCATCTTTCTACAAATTCTTCGACTGATCTCTTCATGCCAGGCCACCAGTAATGGCTTTTCAAATCTTTATACATTTTGTTATTTCCTGGATGTACAGAATATTTTGACTTATGTGCCTCTTGTAGTATGATTCTTCTAAGCATAGCATCATCGGGTATCCATGTTCTTCCTTTGAACTTTAGAATTCCATTTGTATCTTCCTCCAAATCCTTTATTTGTCCTTTTATCTCTAGTTTATCTTTTTGTTGGGCTTCCCGTATTTGTTTTAACAGGTTTGATTGCAGTTCCATTCTTATGGGCCGTACTCGTAATGGTTTAACCCTATCCTTTCTACTTAAAGCATCTGCTACTACATTCGCTTTACCTGGATGGTATTTGATTTCACAGTCATAATCACTTAATAGTTCTATCCATCTTCTTTGTCTCATATTCAGCATTTTCTGATCAAATATGTGCTGTAAACTCTTATGATCTGTATATATTGTACATTTTGTTCCATACAGATAATGTCTCCAGATCTTAAGTGCAAATACTACTGCTCCTAATTCCAAATCATGAGTAGTGTAATTCTTTTCACTTCCCCTAAGTTGTCTGGAGGCATAGGCAATGACTCTATTTCGTTGCATTAACACACATCCAAATCCTTGACTGGACGCGTCACAATATACTACAAAATCATCAGTCCCTTCTGGTAATGACAAGATAGGTGCACTACATAATTTACTTTTTAAGAGTTCAAATGCAACCTTTTGCTTTTCTCCCCAGACATATGGCTTGTCCTTTTGAGTTAATTCAGTCAGGGGTTGAGCTATCCTTGAAAAATTTTCTATGAATCTCCTATAATATCCGGCCAGTCCTAAAAACTAGTGTACTTCTGTTGGTGTTTTGGGCTCCTCCCATTTCTTAACAGCTTCTATTTTTGCTGGATCTACCTGTATACCTTCTTGATTGACTATGTGTCCAAGGAATTGCACCTCCATTTTCCAAAATTCACATTTTGAGAATTTTGCATATAGTTTTTCTTTTCTTAGCAATTCTAATGTCAACCTTAAGTGCTGTTCATGATCCTCCTTATTCTTAAATAGATTAGAATGTCATCTATAAAAACTATGACAAACTTATCTAAGTAGGGTTTACATATCCTATTCATCAGATCCATAAATATAGCTGGAGCATTGGTTAATCCAAATGGCATTACCAGAAATTCATAATGTCCGTACCTTGTTCTGAATGCTGTTTTCGGTATGTCCTCATCCTGTATTCTTAACTGATGATATCCTGATCTTAAGTCTATTTTTGAAAAGTAACTAGATCCTTGTAACTGATCAAATAGGTCGTCTATTCTGGGTAAGGGATATCTATTCTTCACAGTTACCTTATTGAGTTCCCTATAGTCTATACACATTCTAAACGTTCCATCTTTCTTTTTAACAAATAAAACTGGTGCTCCCCAGGGTGATACACTAGGACGTATAAATTCCTTGTCCAGTAATTCTTGAAGTTGGCTCATTAATTCCTTCATTTTCTGTGGGTGCTAAACGGTAGGGTGCCTTAGCAATAGGGGTTGTTCCTAGTATCAATTCAATTTTGAACTCTACTTAACGAGGGGGTGGTAAACCAGGTAATTCATCAGGAAATATATCGGAATATTCATTGACAATAGGAACATTTTCTAGGTTTACTTTGTCTATCTTGGTGTCAACAATATGGGCTAGGAAAGCTAAACATTTCTTCCTTAGACATTTTTGTGCGTTCTTACAGGAAATTATCTTTGTGACACCCCTAGGTTTTTCACCATATATACACAGTATTCTATTTTCATTAATCAGAGGAATCTTGATCATTTTCTTACCACATACTATTTCAGCCTGATTTTTACTAAACCAATCCATTCCCACAACAATATCAAATCCTCCTAAATCAATAGGAATCAGATCTATATTGAAATAGTTTTCATCTAGATTCATAGTGCAATTAGGAATGATTTCATAAGCTTCAATTATCTTACCATCAGCTAGTTCTATCATATATTTTTGATTTAACTTTTCTAAGGTTAGGTTAAGCAGTGGTCTAAACGTATTTGAAACAAAACTACGGGTTGCTCCAGTATCGAATAGTACAGTAGCGTACTGATTGTTTATAGGAAACGTACCCGTGACAACCTCTGGTTCGTGTCGAGCTTCTTCCGCTTGCATCACGAATGCTCTTCCCCGAGGGTTGCTCTGGTTGACCGAAGCCTTTCCCTTTAGTTGTGGACATTCGTTCCGACGATGGTTTTCGTTTCCACATTGATAACAGACTGGTTTTGGATTTGTGGGGCTTTTACAGTCTTGGGATATATGTCCCTTTTTCTTGCAGTTGTAACAGATTACCATTGCGCAATTGCCTTGATGATATCTCTGGCAAGTACTGCACCATGGCTGGTTTTCTGCTTGTGGTTTCTTTTCCCGTGTCATTCCTAAGAAGTTCCGGGTGGGCAGTCGAACTATTCTTTTCTGAGGATTTCCTTTAAATCTTCCTCCTGGATTATCATCACTCCACTTTCTCTTTTCTCCTGATCTAGGGTTACTTAATGATCCATTTCTTATCATTTCATCTGTTAAGCTCCCTGATATGCTTACGGCATCTTGAAAGGTCTTGGGCATAGCAGATTTTACTAGTCCCCTTATTTGTGGTACTAATCCCCAAATATATCTTCCTATCCTTTTTGATTCTGGGGCTACTAGATGTGGTACTAACCTTGAGAGTTCATTATACCTGTCAGTGTACTCTCGATGTGCTGCCTCTTTCATTTCTAATGCTAAGAATTCGGTTTCTAATTTCTCTATTTCATTATAGGGACATTATTTTTCTATAACTAAACCCCTGAATTCTTCCTAACTTAATTCATTCATGACATGCCTACCTTTAGTGTGCATTTCCATTTTCCACCAGGATTGTGCCTCCCCTTTTAGTGAATGTGAAGCAAACAAAGTTTTGTTGTTATTGGCACATTTACTGATTTCTAAGGTTGATTCCATCTCATCTAACTAGCGTAGGGCTTGTACAGCTCCGCCTCTACCATCAAATTCCCGGGGCCTACATGATATAAAAGTCTTGTAAGAACATCCTTTTTCAGTTATAGCTTCCTCTTCCGGTTGTCCTCTCATGGTATCGTCCATGGGTATCTCGTTGCCTGGTGTTGTTGTTCCGAGGTTTAGGTTTTGTTGAAGCTGGGTTACCAGTATGGGTATGGCAGCCTCTATTTGCTGTGACACTATCTGTGAGATTCTTTCATCTTCATGGTGGTCGGGTTTATAGGAGTTTCTTCCCCAAGTCTGGTTCTAGGTCGTCCCACTCGCGCCGTTCTTCTTACGGGCTGTGTGTTCCTTCTTGGCGGCATGATTTTCTATAGTTAATTGTATTCAATATTAAAAGAATTTTTAGATTCTTAATAATATTCTAGCTAACACATAACAAATAATAATTCCAAACACAAAAGATATATTTCATTCAAGTTCTTATTAGGGATTTTCATATGTTAGGGTTAAAAGATAATTTCTAATTTACATGCATCCATTTCCATATTCTTGAAAAGATGTTTTTCTTGGGTGCCTTCAGTTCTTTAACATCCTTCTGAATATTCTTGATTCCTTGTTGAATTTTCTTAAGCTGTTTAAGAGTTTGTTGAGCTGCTGCGATTTGGTCTTCATCCACCTTTTGTCTTTTAACCTCTCTTTCTTCGTTCTTGGGGGAATCAATCTTTTGTATTTCTTCATCCTCATCTTGCTTAGCTTTGAACTTGTTTCCGGGTCGTACCTTTTTCCAGGGAGTTTTAATGGTATACCCTCCTACTGTTACCGGTGCACGACGGACATAAAATTTGGGCTTATGATTATTTTCAACTTTGGTTTGAGGAGGTTCTAAGACTTGCTGAGGTTCAGGTTCAGGTGTAATTTCTTTATAATCGTTATAGTTCGAATATTCGGATGAGTCAATCTCATTGGGATAGTTATCAGCACTCATAGCTGCAAAACAAATCTTTTCATAATTTGAACAAAGCAATTAGTTACTTATTTCCACATATTATAAATAAATCATTTACCTTTAAATTTATTAAGAGAAAATGTTAGAATATTCATGAAATCACACAAATTCATGTATACATATAATCATACTGATATGAGCTTATGGTTATAGTCTAGGCATTTCATGATACCTAATTTCTCTATAACCAATGGCTCTGATACCAACCTGTCACATCCCGGCGGAAGCGTGAAATGCTGAGGGAGTGACTTGATTGTCCAGAACTTATTGATTCACAAATTATTAAACAGATAACACATAAACATACAAGATTCATAGCATAATATTAAAGTTAGGATTACATTCAATCATAATAGTCAAAATTTGAAATAATATAATCCTATTACATCATAAAGATCTAACAGCTACATCTTCAGAGACGATGGAAATGAGCATCCATCGATACACTGAGGTCATACAGGTTAACTGTCAGATTCACACAAACTTTTCCCACTATCTCTCCCCAGCCATTATACACATCAAAAGAGAACATTAAGCTGTTAGTCATGATGAACTCCTGAAAAAGCATACTCAAGATAGTCAACACAAAGTTGGTGAGTTCACAGGTTTATTATAAACAAAATAGTATTGATGCATTAGATACAACCAAACCTTACTTAGTAATCAGATCATTCATATCTGTCATATCATAATTCATAAATTAGATAATATAGCATCACAACACTCATCCTGTTGGTGCAGGAAATATTTTCCTAAGTAGCGCTACCAATATTATCTAACGGTTCCACATCCGAATTAACGGTTGTACATATATAACAGTAAATCTCAAAAATCTCAACAATGCATCAACTTATAAAAACAGTATGCTTTTCCCCCCAAAAAGTTTATAAAAATCAAAATGGGGCTATGAATCTCACCTTTTACTCCCAATGATAACCTATAAACAAAAATATTTATAGTTTAGGAAAATGTATTTTTTTTAACATTTTTAGCACCTCAAACTATAAAATTTATTTTTAGAAGTTATGCTAATGTACATATTACGAAATTTTCACAGTTGGTAGATTCTAATGTTAGACATATTATATAAAAATTTCATTTCATTATTATTTTCAGCCTATTTTTTATAGTTTTTACATTATTTAAATAATTCTTTAGAAATACCTTCGGGCCTCTCAAATTTCGTCAGAATATTTGTCATAATTTTTACAGTTTCTCAAAATTTTCTTATATCCTAAGTCATATCAGAGTCAATTTTTACAATTTTTCTCATTTTACCAATATTTAGTAAAATTATCAAAATATGTTCAAAAATTCCTATTTTTACACAGACTGTTCCACTCTGATTTTTATATTTTCTATAAATTTCTCATAGTTTATTTCATAGTTTAAGTATTTTTCCCGATTTTCAGTTGGCAGAATAATTAAAAATTCATAACTTGGACATATTTTTGAGTTAGGTCACGAAATTTTCTCAGTAAGTTCTATAAATTGTAAAGTCAATATATAATTTTTCCACACATTTTCCATGGTCGGTTCTTCCAGCATGATTTTTCCTTTTAAATTCTTAGATATTTTATATAAATTAATTTATTTATAGGAATGGCACCAAAATTTACAGAACTATATTTCCTAATATTCTAAATATATTTTCAATGTTTGTTCCCACAATCATAGTTGTTAACATAAAGAACTGATTTTAACAAGTTATATCTAGGTTTTTAACCCTTTTGTTGATAATCTCTTTTTATAAATTTGATTTTTAAGGTTTGTTTTGTTTATTTCAGATTCTTAAAAGCTTCCTTATTGTCTGAAAAATAAGTTTGACTTATATAAAAATCTTGAGTGTTTAATCAAAAAGGGTTAGTCATATGTGTTTATTTAAACACATGTTTAACTTTTATAACCTTAATCAAGTAGGGTTTTAGAGTTTAGAACCTTGATTTTGACAGAGGGAGAGTATGAGAAGATGGTGAACATGGCCTATGAATCCGCTTGGTTTTGGTGTTCTTGATAATCTTCGGGAGGTGGTGTTTTACACGAGGCTTGGATGTTGCTGCTATTCAACCAAGAGATGTGTAGGAAATGGTGATAATATGCGGTTGCTATGGTGATATCCGAGAGTGGGGATGATGGTGGTGGTGTATGGTGTTCGGGAGGTGAGGAGTGTGGGTGAAAATGGTTGTGGTGTTCGGTTATGATGGTGGTGACCGATAGTAACCGAGAGCTTAGAGAGGAAAGGTGGTGAAATGGTTGATGGTGGTCTTCATTCAGTCGAGAGTTTCTTATGTAATGGAGAAGGTAATTATTACTCCTAAGTCTAGAGTAGTGATGTGTGGTTTATAGAGCTCTTAGGTGGCTCTACTAGGTGTTAAGGTGGCGGTTCAATGGTGTGTCTAAGGGGAACCAAGGAGGTGGCGGTGCAAGGGGTGGGTTGGTGTCCAATTCATGTAAGGTGGCACTTCAAGAGAGTTCATGTCTCATCAAGTCATAATTACAAGGTTGCTAATGGTTTAGATTACTGATCGGGTGGTGCTAATGAACCGGTTTTTGGTCTTAGTTGGTACTTTGGTTTGAGGTTTAAGTGTAAGGGATTTGTTTAGATTTGTTTGGATGTCAAGTTTCTCTTGATGTTAACTTGTATTTATGGTGTTTGGTTGGGTTGTGTTTGGTTTGTTTGATGTTGTATAGTTGATGTATCTTGATCATATATGGTTCAATATATATATTTGACTACATGCATACGTAATTTCTTTTGTATGCATGCAAGCATGCAATGAATAACACACATGTTTACCTAGACATATAATATACATATGTATTTTAACAAAAGATGGCACATGCATAAGTAGAATATGTATGAAAACATGCATACGTACACGTACATAAACATATATGGTTTTTATGTAGCATACTAATATGATGGTTCTAAAATGTATGAAATCCTATACTTAGGGTTGTCACAGGTGTGGTTATTAGCATCAAGGAATTCCTGATCACTTTCACCATCACCATTGTTGTCTTCCACAATTGAGGATCTTTATCTGGTTGTGGAGCCTTTGAGCTGGAATTTGAAGGCACCCCAGATGTATCAGCTGAAGTTGTCATTGTAGTGCTGATAGAAACCTCATTTGCTGAAGTAGTTCCAACTGGAGCTGAAGATGTATGAGTTGAGGGTCTTCCTAGCTCAAATGTTGGATCAGGATCACCTGTATTTAAATTTTTTACAGATCCTGAAACATTCTCACAAGAATTGTTAAAACAGTTGGTAACTAAATCAAGATCAAATAGCCAATCAGGACCAGAACCAGCCACACAGGGTGTGTGTTCATTGAAAGTCACATTGGCTAACTCCTCAACAATTCTAGTTCTGAGATTGTATACACTATAAGCCTTGGCTTGGGAAGAGTATCCAATGAAGTGTCCATGATCTGATTTCTCAGCAAACTTGGCAATTTGATCCTTGGTATTCAAGATGGTGCAGGGACATCCAAATGACCTGAGAAAACCAATGAAAGGTTTTCTCTTGTGCCAAAGTTCATAAGGAGTCTTACCATGTGTCTTAACTACTAAAACTCTATTTTGCACATAGCAAGCAGTATTTACTGCCTCTGCCTAGAAGGTGATAGGCAGTTTAGAGTCAGACAACATAGTTCTTGCAGCTTCAATTAGTGTCCTGTTTCTCCTCTCAGCAACTCCATTTTGCTGAGGAGTCCTAGGAGCACTATATTGTCTTGTAATACCTTTTTCATCATAAAATGTATCAAGGATTTGATTCTTGAATTCAGTTCCTTGATCACATCTTATGGTTTTGACATTGTGATCACTTTGATTCTCAATTTTTAAGATGAAATTCTTCAGAATCTCAGGGGTTTCATCCTTAGTTCTAAGAAAGAAAACCCAAGTGAATCTTGTAAAATCATCTGTGATCACCAAACAATTAGAGGTCCTTCCTAGACTCATTACACTGGTGGGGCCAAAGAGATCCATATGTAATAAGTGTAGGGGAGTAGTGATAGAGTTCTTTTCTATAGGCTTGTGATACCTTATGTTGCTTCCCTTTCAGGCATGCAACACAAAGATCATCATTTGTAAACTCTTTCTTTGGCATTCCAGTTACCAAGTCATGTTTAATTAGTTTATTCATGTTCTTAAAGTTTACATGGCACATTCTTTTATGCCATAGGAAAGACTCATCACTATTTGCTTTTGATAGAAAGCATGAAACTTCTCCAGAGGGAGATGTTTCTTGCAAAGCCATCTTGTACATGTTCCCTTTCCTGGGGGCTCTAAGCAGGATATGCTCATGAGGAATGACCACTCCAGGCTTGAGAACAATGCACTCATGCTCAGTAAAGAGCATGTTATGACTCTGATCACAAAATTGGGATACACTCAGAAGATTGTACCCAAGCTCCTTGACAAAGTTTACCTTTTCAATGTTGAGCTTACCATTTGTGACCTTGCCCCTTCTTGAAATGTAACCACCTTCATCTCCTCCAAAAGCAACTGGTCCTCCATCAATTCTCTCAAAGTTATGGAGTAGTGACCTATTGCCTGTCATGTGCCTGGACAGCCACTATCAATTATCCAAACATTCCTGTTTTTCTTGAGCTGTTCCTGCACGAAGAAAATGATTAGTTACATCTGGAAACCTAGGCCTTACTTGTCTTGGGCTCACTAAGTATAATAGAAGGTAATGCAACAGTAATAGATCCTATGGTTATGCTAGAGGGATCTTCAGCTGTTGTTGATGGAGAAACTTCAGTCACTTGGTCTTTCTTAGACTTCCACACCACCTTTGGAGTCTTGGACTTGACCTTCAAAACCTTGGAAGCTTTTGGGACTTCACAAGTTTTGATGACTGAAACTTCGGAAGATCCTGCAGTCACTGCAGCAGACTTCAGTGCTTCGGAAGAACTCCTTTCTCTTGAGACCAATTTTCTTCCGAAGGTAATTTTCCATTTACCTTCTTCTTTGATTTGGAACTTCTGAAGGAAACAGATTTTCCTTCCGAAGCTTGAATCTTCTTGAAACTCTTTGAAGTCTTTGTATTGGTCGTATGGACAGTACTTTTAAGATTATATGGACAATCCTTAGCAATGTGAGAGGTACTTTCACACATGACACACAACATTTTCATCTTCATAAGAGTCTCCTTATGAGAGCAAGACTGTCTTTGGTCACATCCCTTCTCTACCTTCATCTTTGTAGATGCTGAGACAGTTCTTTTGGGCTGTGAACTGTTCTTGGAGTTTGATGGTCCAGGCTGTGCAGTAGTGGTACACAGCAGATCAGTCTTCTTTTTGGTATTGAGATTATTTGAACAAGAACCAGAACTCTTAGCTAAGGAGTTTTGGTTGATGTCTTCAGTCTTTACTACTTTAAACCCTGCAGAGATAAAAACTTGTTTCTGCTTAGAGTCAAAAGTAGCCTTGATCTCTTGAGCCTTCTTTGCCTTTCTTTTGCTCTTCCTGATCAAGTTCTTTCTCTTTGACTTGGTCATCACAGTAGACTTCTTCTCCTCAGAAGGATAGTGGCCCTTAGTAGAATCCTCCTCTTCACTCTTCTCAGAGGAATTCTTCACTATCTCTTCTTCATCCTCTTCACTTATAGGATCTATGAGAGGAAGCTCATCTTCACAAGTTTCACACCTAGGAGATCTTATAGACAAGATCGTGTGTGGAGGAGCTATCTCATTTGATCCCAGTCCCTGTGTATTTTGATAACACACTTTGTTGTGCAGGGATGAGGATATCATGTTCTTGAAGGTCTCTTCTTTAAGAACACTCTTTTCTACCTGGCTTTGCTGATCACAAGCTCAGCCTGACACTTAGTCAACTTGGTTATGAGATCTTGGATTTGAGTCCTAAAATCAGTATGTTCATGTCTTAGTACTGAAATGGTTTTCTCTAAGTCCTCTATCTTTAGCTTATAATCATTTTCAGACTTTCTAAAATCAGATTTTAAAATGTTTAAGGACTCAAGATCAGATCTCATTTCCAAGTTATAGGACCTATAATTGTTAACTTTAGCAATGCATTCAGGAGTACAGAGATGTTCCAATACCTTGGCTTCATCATGATCTGCCATTAGTGCTTGGTTTGGAGAAGCATCTTCCACCTGAAAGCTCCAGTCAAAGCCTTCTTCTTCAATAGCAACAACAGCTTGTTGCTTTGGCTTCTCATTTTGAGGGGCTTTGTCAGTGTAGTTTGGTCTGGTTTGTGCTTGGCCACCATTTGTTTTAGGTGCCTTACACTCTCTAGCAAAGTGGCCCATCAAGTTACAGTTGTAACACTTGATTTTGCTTTTATCCAAGCCAAACTTTCCACTGGTTGCATTGCTTGGAAACCTCCTTTCAGTTCTCTTGTAGAACTTCTTGGCTCTATAAGTGAGAAGAGCCATCTGCTGAACTATTTCCATATATTCCAGGTCATCTGGATGGATACAATCCAGGTCTTCAAGAGTGAAAAGAGAGTTACCACAACTTTCATTAGAAGACACAAAAGCTTGAGAAGAGCTTGTCTCTTGGAATGGGCTTCCTTGAGTGTAGTTCTCCCTAGGTGTCTCTGGGAAGGTGATGAAAGGACCTTTTGGTGAGTTGTCAGGGTAGCATATGAGATGATGTTGGGGTTCTATGTTATCCCTTTCAACCACATGCAGGGCTGAACCCATTTGATTGTTGGAGTTGCCAGATGAACCTTGCATGTTCATCTCCATCTGGTAGCCACTGAGAATCCCATATAACTCTGTCAGAGTAAGAGTTTGAGATTTCCAGTCCTCTTGATCACCACACAGTAGTGTGTCCATTGCCTAGGAAGTGAGGACATGAACTTCCTCACAATGTCTCTGTTTTCAAGAGGAACTCCTCCATCCACTAGGGTATCCACTATCTCAACATACCTAAAGTATTGCTGAGTCATGGTTTCACCTGTTTTTGAAGGTGAAGTTTTCAAACTGCTGCTTCAGGAGATCCTTCTTGTTCTCCTTGGCTTCAGAGGAGCCTTCATACATCAGTTTTAGTGCATCCCACAGCTGTTTAGCTGTTTTGCACTTCTTGAAACCTCTGTACACAGAGTTTGGACGGGCAGTTTGAAGAGCAGTCATGGCCTTTCTATCAATCTCTACTCTCTTCCTATATTCATCAGAGTAGTTGGCCACATCTTTGGGGATCATACCAGAAGGTTAGCAGAAGGAGTGCTGGGTATGAAAGGTCCATTTTCAACAGATTCCCACATCCCTGAGTCTAGAGACCTGATGAAACCTTCCATTCTCATACACTAGGTATCAAAGTCATCAAGAGTGATCAATGGGGACTTGTTCATGGTTCCAGTCTCCATATCAGTCTTTGAAATGGATGCCATTTTGAAAGTTTAGTATGTGTGTGTGAGGGATCTTAAGATGGTGAGATCTTATATCAAGAGCCTGAAAAGCTCTGATACCAATTGCAGGACCGGTTAAGGGCTTAACAATTACAACATAACAACACAAAGAGGAGATTAATAAACTTGATCAAACAGTAAACTGGATTAACCAAGATAATGATACAAAGAACACAAGTATGATAAAGAGACAAACAAGAGATTTGGTTTCAAGGAGGCAGTATATTGTTCTCAAGTTCTATTACAAGTGTTACAAAGCATAAAGAAAGATAACAGAACTTGGAATACTTATACTACAACCTACAGCCGGCTAGACTTGAAAGCCAGTGCTTACAATTGACTAGACACAACCAAACTCAAATGTAGAATCAAAAGGCATTGCCTTTTGACCTTGTGACTATGACATGCCATAGCTCACATCCTTATCTATTACAAAAAGGATAAAGTACATAAAGTAGAAAGTTACAGACTCAAGACCTCAATGTACAGTTACCAAAAGCATGGACCTTTTCACCAACTCATGTAAGTTGGTGACTTTACAGAGATGCAGCGGAAAGGTGTCCAGCTTTATGGAACAGTACATCAGATAAAGCATGTTACTAAAAGTCTTCGGAAGAAATCTGTCTTCATAGGATGAAGCTTCGGAAGACTTTGTCTCTGAGGCTTCGGAAGACTTCATATTTGGCTTTGGAAGATATTGTTCTTGGCTTCGGAAGATTTTACACTTAGAATATTTCTAATGTATGGTGTAAAACTTCCGAAGCATTTCTTCTTCAGTACTTAGTGCATTACTTGCAGAGAGACATTGGATGTTTTGGTTTGCATCACTCTTAAAGGAATCCTTACACCATACCCTAGAAAATTCCGTACGTTAAAATTCGAGTTAAAAGACTTACTTTTTTATTTCATTGGAACAATTGATATGCTTATAAGGGACTAGAGTCTAGATGGAGTTACTTGCTTCACGAATGGACCCTCTACAGAGCACAGTTTCTTTGGAGGAAAAGGAGCGAGAAAGAGGTCATCTGGGAGGTTGACCTTGATTGGGAAGCACTATAAAGGAATTAGTGGAGACTTTTACAGCAATTCTGTAGTTTAAGATAACAGTTGAGGTTGCTCTTGAGGAATTTGGGTTGGAGAGAAGACATAATGTATGGAGGTACTGAATTTTAAGCTTATGTTAAGGAGCTTGTGGAAGGAAAACAGATTCGAGAGCTGTTAGATAAACAGTTCTTGAGACCTGGTACGTCACCCTGGGAAACCTGATACTCCTTGAGGAAGGAGAATAGAATGCTCCGAATATGGATAAACTATTGAGAATTAAATAAAGTCACTGTGGAGAAGTGATACCCTCTTCCTAGAGTTGTTAACCTGCTTAATCAATTATAAGATACAACTGTTGGGTTTGCTAGAACATAAAATCAATGTTTAACCACTTAAACTTTCTGAAAAACGCAGCGGAGTTACAACTTAATAAAACCCATTTTATAAGCTGAAAATAATGTTCCTTAGTGACCATTTTAGATGAAAAACAAACCCAAAGAAAAGGATCATAATATGTGAATGATCAAGCTATGAAAATGTACTAAAACTACATAAAATCACAGCCACAATGAGCTATGATTCTACCTCTTTGAGCAGCAAGAAACGACCAAGGAGAGGGCTGTTGTAAGCTTCAAAAACGTCCAAGAAAGTGCTGAATGAGGGCTGATTAATGGCCAAGACTTCAAGCTAGAAGTCCTCAAACGTCTATACCCACAAGCCTTCAAGCAAACACCTTAGTTGCTAGGATTTTGGTCACCAAAACTTCAAGAAGAAGCTGCTATATCACCTTCAAAACCGTGAGTTTTGAGAAGATGGAAGAGAGAGTTTTTTCTTGGAGTTTAGTTGCATGTGTGTGTCAAGATAGCTGGTCCAAGAAAGCATTCAAAGACCCTTAATGTGTTGTGTCTAATCAACAAAATTGGTCCAATGACCAACAAGGGGGGGGGCGGCCGAAAATTAGGATGAAAAAAGAGGTTTCCCCCCTTTTTTGTTAGACACAATCACATGTTAAATGGTCTTATAATTTGTCCCTCTTAGAAAATGTATACAACTAACCCATTAATTGTATAACATATATAGCCATTATTAATTTGTAATGTCATCTAAATAACATTACAAATAATATCATTGAACAATATATCCTAATAAATTGTTCCATGTCATATGCAACTTATTTAGAAAACCCATTTTCTAAATTGGTGTTAATATTTTATTGCATGATCATATCATCAATAAATATTATTTGGTGTTTGCTAAGCTTGTTATTGGGTATAACCCGACTTGGATCATAACGTACTAACCACATCAATATTCTAAGTGTCTTGGGCACATTGAATCCTACAATCTCCCACTTGCCCAAGATTCATAGAAGATTGATGCAAGCAGTAAATACCGCCTAACAACGGTTTACTACCCTTAATACGCATGACTTATAGCCATTCAATAACATCATCCCTTTCAAGTGCCCTACTTGAAATGATTTAGGTGAATTAATCATTTATCCTTTTGTTACAGATGTCATGTTAAATCCAAGGACACAGAATGATCATACCTTGTTGATTTAACTTAATCAGGCCTTAGACATCTAACTCTCAACGAATAAGAGGAACAAATTCCATCTTGACTACATACGTTTCTCACAAACACCTCGTGTTATACCTGGACATATCCTTGTGTACTGTCCACTATTTCAGGGCAGTGAAGAATAGGCTCAAGGTATAAAACTTGGTGAATATCAAAACCCAATATGTGTCTCAGGTCTGAGGATACCAAATGATATTCGCCTTTACTCAAATTTACTTATGATCAATCAATAAGATTCCATGTAGTAAAATTTGAGATGCGGGTTAGTCCAATATTTGTATCCCACAAATATCTATGAACCTTGGTAGCAACCCATTGCTCTATATTCATCCTTATGAATATCAACCAATCCAAGTTCATAATAATCTTACTTTCACACTTGTTCCCACAAGTATGAGCGACTACGGACATTTAGAGTAAACAATTTACTCATGGATTAAACATGCTAAATTGGAACATTAATTGAAACATTATAACCAAATAATTTTATTCAAATAATAAAGAGTTCCACATATCCAAATACAAAATGTACAGATCAAATCCAATCACTAGAATATCGAAGTCCCATGGCACAAGTATGACATTCATGCTTTGCCTTTTCAAGGAGCTTCGTGAGAGGATCCGCAATGTTTTGATCCGTGTGAACTTTGCGAATACATATCTTTCCCTTTTCAACTTCATCTCGTATGTAGTTGAATCTCCGCTCAATGTGCCTAGTCTTTTGATGAGCACGGGGTTCCTTGATTTGTGCAATCGCACCCTCGTTATCACAAAAGATCTCTAGGGGGTCCTGAATGGAAGGGACTACCCCTAGATCGGCAATGAATTTCTTCAACCATGCAGCTTCTTGAGCTGCCAATGAGGCGGCAACGTATTCTGATTCTGTAGTCGATAGAGCCACCACATCCTGCTTGGAGCTCTTCCAAGAGACAGCTCCTCCATTTAGAATGAAAATGTATCCCGATTGTGACCGAGAATCATCACGATCGGTTTGGAAACTCGCATCCGTGTAACCTTTTACAACGAGTTCCTCGTCACCAGATCCATAGATTAGGAACATATCCCTTGTCCTCCTTAGGTACTTAAGTATGTTCTTAACAGCCATCCAATGACTGTTTCCAGGATTTTGCTGGTAACGGCTTGTCATGCTCAAAGCGCATGACACGTCCGGTCGAGTGCATATCATTGCATACATGATGGATCCTATAGCAGATGCGTATGGGATTGCCTTCATGCTATCTTGCTCATCTTTTGAGCTTGGACATTGAGTCGTACTCAATATCGTTCCTCTTTGAATAGGTACGGTACCTTTCTTAGAGTTTTCCTGTAAGGATTCCTGAAGTCTGATGCAACCCAAAACAGCCTAAGTGTCTCAGCAACATGCACTAAGTACTGAAGTGAAGAATGCTTCGGAAGTTTTACACAAAGCATTAGAAAATACTCTAAGTGTAAAATCTTCCGAAGCCAAGACCAATATCTTCCGAAGCCAAACATGAAGTCTTCCGAAGCTTCAGAGACAAAGTCTTCCGAAGCCTCATCCTATGAAGACAGATTTCTTCCGAAGACTTTTAGTACACATGCTTTATCTGATGTACTGTTCCATAAAGCACCTTTTCCGCTGCATCTCTGTAAAGTCACCAACTTACATGAGTTGGTGAAAAGGGCCTTGCTTTTGGTAACTGTACATTGAGGTCTTGAGTATTCAACTTTCCACTTTATGTACTTTATCCTTTTTGTATTGTATAAGGATGTGAGCTATGGCATGTCATAGTCACAAGGTCAAAAGGCAGATATGCCTTTTGATCCTACAATTGATTTTGTTAGTGTCTAGTCAATTGTATCCAGCTGGCTTTCAAAGTATGGCCGGCTGTAGGTTGTAGTATAAGTATTTCAAGTTCTTGTATCTTTTCTTTATGCTTTGTAACACTTGTAAAAGAACTTGAGAAAGCAATATACTGCCTCCTTGAAACCCATACTCTCTTGTTCTGTCTCTTGCTTTACTTGTGTTCTTTGTATCACTTTGGTTACCCAGTTCACTGTTTGATTAGAGCTTAGTTATTCTCCTCATTGTGTTGTTGTGTTGTAATTGTGCTTAAGCCCTTAAACGGTCCTGCAATTGGTATCAGAGCATTCCAGGCTCTTGATATAAGATCTAACCATCTTAAGATCCCTCACACACACAAAAGCTAAACTCTTCAAATGGCTGCCATCTCTAAGACTGATATGGAGACTGGAACCATGAACAAATCCCCACTGATCACTCTTGATGATTTTGACACCTGGTGCATGAGGATGGAAGGCTTCATCAGGTCTCTTGATTCAAGAATGTGGGAATCTGTTGAGAATGGACCTTTCATACCCAGCACCCCCTCTGCTACTGGTGCTGGTATGATTCCTAAAGATGTGGCCAACTACTCAGATGAAGATAGAAAAAGAGTAGAGATTGACAGGAAGGCCATGACTGCTCTTCAGACTGCTCTCCCAAACTCTGTATACAGAGGCTTCAAGAAGTGCAAGACAGCCAAACAGCTGTGGGATGCACTGAAGCTGATGTATGAAGGCTCCTCTGAAGCCAAGGAGAACAAGAAAGATCTTCTGAAGCAGCAGTTTGAAAATTTCACCTTCAAAGCAGGTGAGACCATGACTCAACAATACTTCAGGTATGTTGAGATTGTGGATACCCTAGTGGATGGAGGAGTTCCTCTTGAGAACAGGGACATTGTAAGGAAGTTCATGTCCTCACTTCCTAGGCAATGGACACACTATTGTGTGGTGATCAAGAGGACTGAGAACCTTAAGACTCTTACTCTTACAGAGTTGTATGGGATTCTCAGTGGATACCAGATGGAGATGAACATGCAAGGTTCATCTGGCAACTCCAACAATCAAATGGGTTCAGCCCTTCATGTGGTTGAAAGGGACAGCATAGAACCCCAGCATCATCTCTTATGCTACCCTGACAACTCACAAAAGGGTCCTTTCATCACCTTCCCGGAGACACCAAGGGAGAACTTTACTCAAGGAAGCCCATTCCAAGAGACAAGTTCTTCTCAAGCCTTTGTGTCTGCAGATGAAAGCTGTGGGAATTATCTCTTCACTCTTGAAGACCTGGACTGTATCCATCCAGATGACCTGGAATACATGGAGATAGTTCAGCAGATGGCTCTCCTCACTCACAGAGCCAAGAAGTTCTACAAGAGGACAGGAAGAAGATTTCCAAGCAATGCTACCAGTAGTAAGTTTGGGCTGGATAAAAGCAAAGTTAAGTGTTACAACTGTAACCTTATGGGTCACTTTGCCAGGGAGTGTAAGGCACCTAAAGCAAATGGGGGCCAAACACAACCCAGACCAAATTTTACTGACAAAGCTCCTCAGGCTGAGAAGACAAAGCAACATGCTGCTGTTGCTGTTGAAGAAGGAGGCTTTGACTGGAGTTTTCAGGTGGAGGATGCTTCTCCAAACCAAGCACTGATGGCTGACCATGATGAAGCCAAGGTATTGGAACATCTTTGCTCCCCTGAATGCATTGCTAAAGTAAATAGATACAGGTCCTATAACCTAGAGATGAGATCTGATCTTGAGTCATTAAACATATTAAAATCTGATTTTAGAAAGTCTGAAAATGATTACAAGTTAAAGATAGAAGACTTGGAGAAAACCATTTCAGTACTAAAACATGAACATACAGATTTCAGAACTCAGATCCAAGATCTCATCACTAAGTTAACTGAGTGCCAGGCTGAGCTTGTGATCAGCAAAGCCAAGGCAGAGAAGAGTGTTCTTGAAGAAGAGACCTTCAAGAACATGATATCCTCATCCCTGCACAACAAGGTTTGTTATCAAAATAGACAGGGACTAGGATCAAATGAGATAGCTCCTCCACACACAATCTTGTCTGTAAGATCTCCTAGGTGTGGAACTTGTGAAGATGAGCTTCCTCTCATAGATCCTGTAAGTGAGGATGATGAAGAAGTGATAGTGAAGAATTCCTCTGAGAAGAGTGAAGAAGAGGATTCTTCCAAGGGCCACTATCCTTCTGAGGAGAAGAAATCAACTGTGATGACCAAGTCCAAAAGAAAGAACTTGATCAGAAAGAGCAAAAGAAAGGCAAAGAAGGCTCAAGAAATCAAGGCTACTTTTGATGCTAAGCAGAAACAAGTTTTTATCTCTGCAGGTTTCAAAGTAGTAAGGACTGAAGACATCAACCAAGACTCCTCAGCTAAGAGTCATGGTTCTTGTTCAAATCATCTCAGTGCCAAGAAGAAGACTGAGCTGCTGTGTACCACTGCTGCACAGCCTGGACCATCAAACTCCAAGAACAGTTCACAGCCCAAAGGAACTGTCTCAGCATCTACCAAGATGAAGATGGAGAAGGGATGTGACCAAAGTCAGTCTTGCTCTCAAAGGGAGACTTCTTTGAAGAAGAAAATGTTATGTGTTATGTGTGAAAGTACTTCTCACATTGCTAAGGATTGCCCATACAATCCTAAAAGTACTGTCCACATGACTAAAACAAAGACTTCAAAGAGTCTCAAGAAGTCTCAAGCTTCGGAAGGAAAGTCTGTTTCCTTCGGAAGCTCCAAATCAAAGAAGGAGGTAAGTGGAAAATTACCTTCGGAAGCAAAGTTGGTCTCGGAAGAAAGGAGTTCTTCCGAAGCACTAAAGTCTGCTGCAGTGACTGTAGATTCTTCCGAAGGATCAGTCATCAAAACTTATGAAGTTCTAAAAGCTTCTAAGGTTTTGAAGGTCAAGTCCAAGACTCCAAAGGTGGTGTGGAAGTCTAAGAAAGACCAAATGACTGAGGTTTCTCCATCAACAACAGCTGAAGATCCCCATAGTACAACCATAGGATCTATTACTGTTGCATTACCTTCTATTACTGTTAATGAGCCCAAGACAAGTAAGGCTTGGGTTTCCAAATGTAACTAATCATCTTCTCTGTGCAGGAACAGCTCAAGACCAACAGGAATGTCTGGATAATTGACAGTGGCTGTTCCAGGCACATGACAGGCAATAGGTCTCTACTCCATAATTTTGAGAGAATTGATGGAGGACCAGTTGCTTTTGGAGGAGATGAAGGTGGTTACATTTCTGGAAGGGGCAAGGTCACAAATGGTAAGCTCAGCATTGAGAAGGTAAACTTTGTTAAGGAGCTTGGGTACAATCTTCTGAGTGTATCCCAATTTTGTGATCAGAGTCATAACATGCTCTTTACTGAGCATGAGTGCATTGTTCTCAAACCTGGTGTGGTCATTCCTCATGAGCATATCCTGCTCAGAGCCCCCAGGAAAGGGAACATGTACAAGATGGATTTGCAAGAAACATCTCCCTCAGGAGAAGTTTCATGCTTTCTATCTAAAGCAAATAGTGATGAGTCTTTCCTATGGCATAAAAGAATGTGCCATGTAAACTTTAAGAACATGAATAAATTAATTAAACATGATCTGGTAACTGGAATGCCAAAGAAAGAGTTTACTAGTGATGATCATTGTGTGGCATGCCTGAAAGGGAAGCAACACAAAGTATCTCACAAGCCTAAGGAAAAGAACTCCATCACTACTCCCCTACACTTGTTACATATGGATCTCTTTGGCCCCACCAGTGTAATGAGTTTAGGAAGGACCTCTTACTGTCTGGTGATCACAGATGATTTTACAAGATTCACTTGGGTCTTCTTCCTTAGAACTAAGGATGAAACCCCTGAGATTCTGAAGAATTTCATCTTAAAAGTTGAGAATCAATGTGATCACAAGGTCAAAACCATAAGATGTGATCAAGGAACTGAATTCAAGAACCAAATCCTTGATGCATTTTGTGATGAAAAAGGTATTACAAGACAATATAGTGCTCCCAGGACTCCTCAGCAAAATGGAGTTGCTGAGAGGAGAAACAGGACACTTATTGAAGCTGCAAGAACTATGTTGTCTGACTCTAAACTGCCTATCACCTTCTGGGCAGAGGCAGTCAATACTGCTTGCTATGTGCAAAACAGAGTTTTAGTAGTTAAGACACATGGTAAGACTCCTTATGAACTTTGGCACAAGAGGAAACCTTTCATTGGTTTTCTCAGGTCATTTGGATGTCCCTGCACCATCTTGAATACCAAAGATCAAATTGCCAAGTTTGCTGAGAAATCAGATGATGGACATTTCATTGGATACTCTTCTCAAGCTAAAGCTTATAGAGTATACAATCTCAGAACTAGAATTGTTGAGGAGTCAGCCAATGTGACTTTCAATGAGCACACTCCTTGTGTGGCTGGTTCTGGTCCGGATTGGCTGTTTGATCTTGATTTAGTTACCAACTGTTTTAACAAATCTTGTGAGCATGTTTCAGGATCTGCAGAAAATCTAAATACAGGTGATCCTGATCCAAGATTTGAGCTAGGAAGATCTTCAACTCATACATCTTCAGCTCCAGTTGGAACTACTTCAGCAAATGAGGTTTCTATCAGCACAACAATGACAAATTCAGCTGATACATCTGGCATGCCTTCAAATTCCAGCTCAGAGGCCTCTCAACCAGATAAAGACACCTCACTTGTAGAAGACAACAATGGTGATGGTGATAGTGATCAGGAATTCCTTGATGCTAATAACCACACCATAGATGACAACATCAATGATGTCTCACACTCATTGGATCAAGTTAATCTTGATAAGTGTGATAATGTGGAGGGTGAATCTTCAAGACCAGATTTAAATTTCTCAAATTTAGATCTTTCTCAACAACTTGCTGTGATCCCTCAGCTAAGGATCCACAAGTCTCACCCCACCACAAACATCATTGGAGATGTTGTCACAGGGGTAAGAACAAGAGGACAAACCCATGAAGCAAATGTTTGTCTTCACTCTTGTTTCTTATCTCAGATAGAGCCCAAGAAAGTTGATGAAGCTCTAAAGGATGGAAGTTGGGTTGAAGCTATGCAACAAGAGCTGCTTCAATTCAAAAGGCAGAAAGTTTGGAACCTTTGTCCTCTTCCTCATGGGAAGACTACCATTGGAACCAAATGGGTTTTTAGAAACAAGAAGGATGATAGGGGAATCATCATCAAGAACAAGGCAAGACTAGTTGTTCAAGGATACACACAAGAAGAAGGGATTGACTACACTGATGTCTTTGCTCCTGTAGCAAGACTAGAAGCTGTTAGGATATTCCTGGCATTTGCTGCATCCAAGAACTTCAAGGTCTACCAACTTGATGTAAAGTGTGCTTTCTATATGGAGTGATTGATGAGGAGGTTTATGTCAAACAGCCACCTGGTTTTGTAGACCCTGATCATCCTGATTATGTCTGCAAGCTTGACAAAGCTCTTTATGGGCTGCATCAGGCACCCAGGAAGTGGTATGAGACACTATCTAAGTATCTCTGCAAGCATGGATACAGAAGAGGTACTATAGATGGAACCCTCTTCATCAAAGGACAGGAAATGACTTATTGCTGGTTCAAGTATATGTTGATGACATCATCTTTGGTTCAACTAATCCAAAGCTCTGCAAAGACTTTGAGAAGCTGATGAAGGACAGATTTGAGATGAGTTCAATGGGAGAACTCAACTTCTTTCTGGGAATTCAAGTGAAGCAAGTTGAAGATGGCATCTTCATAAGTCAGTCAAAGTATGTTCAAGACATACTCAAGAGGTTCAATATGACTGATTGTAAGATTGCTAAGACACCCATAGCCAGAAACCACTCCCTTGGTCCAGATCTTGAGGGGGAGTGTGTAGATGAGCATTTATACAGGGCTATGATTGGGTCTCTTATGTATCTTACAGCTAGCAGGCCTGATATCATGTTTGCTACATGTATTTGTGCAAGATATCAAGCCAACCCTAAGATGTCTCACTTAATCACTGTGAAAAGGATTTTAAGATACCTCAAAGGTGCTTCAACACTTGGTCTATGGTATCCAAAGAATCCAAATTTCAATCTGTATGCCTATACAGATAGTGATTATGGTGGTTGCAATATGACTGCAAAGTCTACATCTGGGGGATGTCAATTCCTTGGTGGAAGGGTGGTCTCATGGCAATGCAAGAAACAATCCTGTGTGTCTGCATCAACTGCTGAGGCTGAATACATTGCTGCTGCAAGCTGCTGTGCTCAAGTGCTTTGGATTCAAAATCAGATGCTGGACTATGGATTTAACTTCAAAGAGACTCCTATCCACATAGACAACAATAGTGCTATCTCTATCACTGAGAACCCTGTGCAGCACTCAAGGACCAAACACATCAACATCAGGTATCATTTAATAAGGGATAACTATGAAAAAGGATTAATTAAACTAGTCAAAGTTCATACAGATGAACAATATGCTGATCTGTTCACCAAAGCTTTTGATGAACAGAGATTTAAGTATCTGATATCAGCTATTGGGATGATTAACTTTGAGTAGACTTTTTATTAAAACTAATTCTAATTATTTCTTCTTAAAATATGTGTGTCCTAAGTTGTCTAGTTCATCACTTCATAAGCTCATGTTTTCTTTGGATGTAAAATTCTTTTTGAAGACTTTCCTTAGATTCTTGAAAATTTCTGATACTTCGGAAGATAAAATTTTATCTTCGGAAGAAAAACATGTCTTTAAATAAATAACTGTCTAAGAGATTTTACCTTCGGAAGAAGTAAAGATTCATCTTCCGAAGCTTAAAATTCTTATCTCAGACACTTATCTATTTTCAAGAACCTTTTCCTTCCGAAGCAAAATTAACCTTCGGAAGCTTTGTTTATTTTCATACAAAGCATTCAGGGGTTTATTTCTCTTCCAAGCATAAATTATCAAGACTCTCAGGAAAATCTTCCGAAGCCATTTTAGCTTCGGAAGCTTTTTAAATCAAAACTTCCGAAGACAAATAAACTTCGGAAGCTTTTCGAATTCCAAGAAAACTACTTTTTGAGCAAAAGTAAACTACCTTTTCAGAGGTGGGACCGACTTTCGGATTTCAAAGTTTATCCTCTTTCATTAACTTTGGTTCAAATCCCTTTTCATATAAATACCCAACGGTTCCCCCTCTTTCCCACTATCTTCCTCAATTCTACTGTTTCTCTAACCTAATTCTCTAAACCGCCTTTGCTTTCTACCTTTCTTCACCCTTAAGCTTCTGAAATGGCCAACCTTAACCGCAGAAACAACCCTGATTTCTCCATGCAACTACACAGGCAACATAATCAAGTTGCTCTGTTAAGCTCTGAGAAAGATGCAAGTTTCTCAGAGATTTGCCAATTCTTGACTCTGTCAAACTACTTCACCTCCCTGACCATTGATCCTCCTCTATATGAGGATCAGTTGCTTGAATTCTGGAAGACCTGCCAAGAGGTCATTATGGATGGGGAGAAGGCACTGTCTGCCACAGTGCAAGGGAGGACAGTCTTCATCACTCCGGCCATCATTAACCAACATCTACAGCTGGATGATGAAGAAGGTGAGGTGTCCTTCCCAAAAGAAGCTGTTAATCATTCTTTTGAGCAGATGGGCTATGAGGGAGATTTCTCTGTAAAGACCTTTAGGAAAGGGAAGGTCTCATCCCAATGGAAATTCCTGCTCCATGTGGTTATCCACAGCTTGTCAAACAAGCATGGTGGATGGGACCAGATTCCTGAGGATCTCTCCTTCATAGTTCATGGAATGGTTCAAGGGGTCAAGTTCAGGTATTCACAATTTGTTTATACTAATTTACTTGCAAACTTAGACTCCTTAGAGTATTACATGTTTCCTAGATATGTTCAACACATTCTCAACTGTGAACTGGGCTCACAGTTGAGGGAAACAGGTAATATTCTTAAATTGGGACAGATGAAGCCCGGCATCCTCACTTGCTGTTGTGCATTCTCAGCAACTTCCTCAAGTTCACATTAATGTGGACTCTATAGACTCTCTCATCAGGAGTCTCTTTGAGGAAGGCATACCAAGGGCTGTCTCATCTCCACCACTGGGAACTAGCAATCAAATCATAAGGTGGAGGTATGATGATGACAGAAGAGCCCTCATACTTCAAAGAGTTCAAGGCCAACAAGAAGTTTTTCAATTCCAAAGCCTGAGCTTTTATGAAAGACTGGATTTAGTCAACCTGCCACTTGTCAATCCAAGCAATTCAAGACAAGCTGACAGGCTGGCTCAAAGAATCCAAGACAGGATCATGGCAGAGTTCTCTCTAAGAAGGAGACTTAGGGAATCAGGCAATGTCATCGGTCAACTGGATGTTGAGGTGGACCCTAAGATTAGTTTCATAGGGGAAACCTTGACTGAAGGCCCAGTGACAGAACCTGAGACCCCTGTCTCATCATCAACAACTGCTGCTGAGGTCCAAACTCCATCTGAGACACCTGCTGGTGAAGGTGTTTCTCAGCCTCTCTCTGGCCAGAGCATGGAAGCTACTCCAAGCAATGAAGGCCAAGCTTCAATCCACCCTGAGTCACAAAGGTCTGTTGGTGACAAAGGGAAAAGGATAATGACTCCTGAGGAAATTGAGGAGGAAGAGAGAGAGAGGAAAAGGAGACTAAGGGGAGAAAGTTCCACTGGGTCATCTAGCTTCATGCAAGCTGCAATCAGGGCTGCCCCCAGACCAAATACTCAGGATGATGAGTTAAGGGCAGTCAGGATTACCTACTTACAGACCAGGAACTATGACATTGATGAGATCATCTCCCTCCCCTTAGAAGAACTAAATGAACTGGCTGTCAGAGAAGTGTCAAGAGAGTTGAAGGAGAAAGAGGATGCAATGATACTTCTCCAACTCAAAGAGGAGAAGAGACAGAAGAGACTTTACAAGCATGCTCCTACTCTCTCACCAGTTCAAGAAAGTCCTGCACAGGAAGATGTGGCTCCACAACAACCTCAGGTAGACAAAGAGGAAGATAGGATCAGGATGATCAACTACCTGAGTGCCACAGGCTTCTATCAGGCAGATGTACTTCTCCCTTTGTCCTATGACTTTATTGAGTTCGAGTATTTAAAGCAACTTGAGCTTGAGTTAGTCAAGGAAAGAAAGACAACCAAAAGGAAACTAAGGGAAGAAGCTGCAAAGTCAAGGGCCATCATTCAAAAGAATGCAAAGAAGTCTGCTGACAGACAAAGAATGGTGAGCTTCTTGAAGCTGTATGGATTCTCCGGAAGGAGACTTGGCCCCATGTCTCTATCCACTATGGATGAGCATATTAGGGTGATCAAGCAGAAGATTAAGAGTGGAGAACTTATTGACTTGCACTCTCTTCCAAGTCAAGTCCCACCTGAAGTGGAGGTCAAGTTTGAACAACCAGAGACACCTCAACCAGCACCTCCAGCTGAGCCCCAGCAAGCTTCATCTTCTGATCCTAGGCAGGGTCAAACTCCCTCTCCTTCTGAACCTGTGAGGGAGGAACACCCAACTGAGAAAGACACTGATGATCAACATGGTGCTGCAGACCAGTCTTCTCAGTTAAAGACAACCAAGAGGAAGAAGAGGATGGCTTCTAAACCAAAGACAAAGAAGAAGAAGCCAAAGTCATCTACCTCTGCACCTCAGGCTGAATCAGATCAACCTGAGGAAGTGCATGATGAGGCAGCCCAACCAACTCCTATTCAAGTGGCTCCTCTAACTAGTGAGACACCCATCTTGTCCTGGACATACTCTACCAATCCAGAGAGATGGACTGTTATCAGAGATCAAGGTGTTGAGAATGTCTACTCATGGCAAGACATAATCAACTTACCCCTGCATGATCTCTTTGAGATGAGAAGATACTATGAAAGTCTTGATGATCCTGACCATCTCATGAAGAAAGGAATGGTCCTGATTGTACTGAAGACTACCAACATTTGAAGATCTTCCAAGTGTTTTGGTAGCATCAGCCTAGGGGGAGTTTGTAAGGATTCCTGAAGTCTGATGCAACCCAAAACAGCCTAAGTGTCTCAGCAACATGCACTAAGTACTGAAGTGAAGAATGCTTCGGAAGTTTTACACAAAGCATTAGAAAATACTCTAAGTGTAAAATCTTCCGAAGCCAAGACCAATATCTTCCGAAGCCAAATATGAAGTCTTCCGAAGCTTCAGAGACAAAGTCTTCCGAAGCCTCATCCTATGAAGACAGATTTCTTCCGAAGACTTTTTGTACACATGCTTTATCTGATGTACTGTTCCATAAAGCACCTTTTCCGCTGCATCTCTGTAAAGTCACCAACTTACATGAGTTGGTGAAAAGGGCCTTGCTTTTGGTAACTGTACATTGAGGTCTTGAGTATTCAACTTTCCACTTTATGTACTTTATCCTTTTTGTATTGTATAAGGATGTGAGCTATGGCATGTCATAGTCACAAGGTCAAAAGGCAGATATGCCTTTTGATCCTACAATTGATTTTGTTAGTGTCTAGTCAATTGTATCCAGCTGGCTTTCAAAGTATGGCCGGCTGTAGGTTGTAGTATAAGTATTTCAAGTTCTTGTATCTTTTCTTTATGCTTTGTAACACTTGTAAAAGAACTTGAGAAAGCAATATACTGCCTCCTTGAAACCCATACTCTCTTGTTCTGTCTCTTGCTTTACTTGTGTTCTTTGTATCACTTTGGTTACCCAGTTCACTGTTTGATTAGAGCTTAGTTATTCTCCTCATTGTGTTGTTGTGTTGTAATTGTGCTTAAGCCCTTAAACGGTCCTGCATTTCCATCTTGAACCTTTTCAAGATCTTATCAATGTATGCACTTTGATTCAAACCAATCAACCGCCTTGATCTATCCCTATAGATCTTTATTCCCAGAATATAGGCGGCTTCACCAAGATCCTTAATGGAAAAACAACTTCCAAGCCAGGTTTTTACACCTTCCAAGGTTGGAATGTCATTTCCAAATAGTAGTATGTCATCAACATACAATACTAGGAAAGTTATTATGCTCCCACTAGCCTTCTTATACACACAAGCCTCATCAGCGTTTTTGATGAAGCCAAATTTCTTGACCTCCTCATCAAAACGATGATTCCAGCTTCTCGATGCTTGTTTCAATCCATAGATTGATTTCTTTAACTTGCATACCTTTTTAGGATGTTTTGGATCAACAAAACCTTCAGGCTGAACCATATAGACATCTTCCTCAAGATATCCATTTAGGAAAGCGGTTTTGACATCCATTTGCCAAATCTCATAATCATAATGAGCAGCTATGGCAAACAATATCCTTATAGACTTTAGCATCGCAACAGGTGAGAAAGTTTCATCATAATCAACCCCTTGAGTTTGAGTGAAACCCTTTGCTACAAGTCTAGCTTTATAAGTATCCAAGTTTCCATGCATATCGGTTTTCTTCTTGAAAACCCACTTACTTCCAACTACTTTGGAATTAAGAGGTGGTACAACAAGTTCCCAAACTTGATTGTCATACATGGATTGCATCTCAACGTTCATGGCTTCAAGCCATTTGTCACAATCCGAATTGGACATTGCATTATGGTATGTGGTTGGTTCATCAGAATCTACCACATAGCATCCATCCATGAAAAATCCATATCTTTCTGGTGGATTACTAGTTCTACCACTTCTGCGAACGCCTTGTGTGTATTGATCAACCCCTTGATCTTCCTCAACATCCTCATGTTGAGTGCTAGTTTCAACCAAACGTGCATCGGGCTGTGGTTCTTGATCTTCCTCAAGATCCACTGTTCTACTGCTAGCTCCTTCCATAAGGAACTTTGCTTCTAAGAACTCACCCTTTCTGGCAACAAACACCTTTTGTTCCATTGGATCATAGAAATAATATCCCATAGAATCTCTAGGATATCCAATAAAGATACACTTGGTGGATCGGACATCCAATTTGTTTGGGGTGGGAGTCTTAATATAAGCCTCACATCCCCAAACCCTTAAGTATGATAGGGATGGAACTCTTCCATGCCAAATCTCAAAAGGTGTCCTTTCCACCTTTTTGGTTGGGGCCATATTTAGAATACGGGCCGCGGAGAGCAAAGCGAAACCCCAAAATGATAGAGGTAATGAGCTTCTAGCCATCATAGATCGAACCATATCCAATAAGGTTCGATTCCTCCTTTCAGACACACCATTATGTTGTGGTGTTCCAGGTGGAGTGAGTTGTGAGACAATCCCACAACTCCTAAGATGATCTTGAAAAACATCACTTAGGTATTCACCTCCTCTATCGGTACGGAGAATTTTAATTGACTTATTGAGTTGATTTTCTACTTCATTCTTGAAGATTTTGAACATTTCAAAAGCTTCATCTTTGTGCCTCAATAAGTACACATACCCATAGCGACTATAGTCGTCGGTAAAGGTAATGAAGTATCTTTCACCATTCCTAGTCATTGGCTTAAAAGGACCACATACATCCGAATGTATGATTCCTAATAAATCTTTTGCCCTTTCGGTAGTTCCACTAAAGGGTGCCTTAGTCATCTTACCTTGTAAACAAGATTCACAAACATCAAATGAATCACATTCATTTGTTTTAAAAGACCATTCTTTTGAAGTGTTTGTAAACGTTTCTTGTTTATATGACCAAGACGACAATGCCAAAGATAGGTATCACTCAAGTCCAACTTGAGTTTCTTGGTGTTTGTTTGGTACAATGAACTATTTAAAGTATTTTCATGAACCAATTCATAAATACCATTAATTGGTATAGCTTTAAAATAGAACATACCATTTAAAGAAACATGAATATCATTTTCAATAAAGGATAATACATAATCATAATGTCTTAATTGAGATACAGAAATAATGTTCCTAGTCAAACTAGGAGCATACAAAACATTCTTCAAAACAACTTCCAAGCCACTTGGAAGTCTTAGGATGTAGTCCCCACGAGCTTCAACTAAGACTTTAGTTCCATTGCCCATGAAGAGGCTAACATCCCCTTTCTTGAAGTCCCTACTTCTTGTGAACCCCTGCAACAAATTGCAAATATGAGTTCCACATCCGGTATCCAATACCCATGTGTTTGAAGATGTAACATCAAGATCAATATGTATCATGTATATTGTACCTGAGGTCTGCCCGGCATCCCTCTTTGCTTTCAACTCTTGGAGATGGACAGGACAATTCCTTGCCCAATGTCCTATCTCCCCACACTTGAAGCATGGGTCATTTGTAGCAACCTTTTGCTTCTTCTCTTGTGGTTTGGGTGGTACCCTTACCACCCCTTTCCCCTTTCCCCACGCATGTCCCTTACCCTTGGCAACCTTTGCCTTGGGTGCGGGATGAGGCCTTTTGTTGTTCCCACCTTCATTGATGGTGAGAACGGGTAAAACCCTTTTACCCATGGCCGCCTCGGCCGTTTTGAGCATTGAGTGAAGTTCACCAATGCTTTTGTCCCATGCATTCATGTTGTAGTTCAACACGAATGTCTCGAACTTCTTGGTTAGGCCATTTAGGATCAAATCTGTGGCCAACTCCTTCGAGACGGGGCAGTTTAGCCTCTCGAGGCGGTCAATATGACTTTTCATCTTAAGTACATAAGATGAAACAGATTGGTTGTCGTCCATACGACATGCATGGAGCGCTCGAACCGTTTCGAACCGCTCAACCCTTGCTTGCTGTTGGAACGTTTCCTTCAGCTGGGTTATCATGTCATAAGCTCCGTGATGTTCATACTCCTTTTGGAGATCCGGAGTTATGCTCGCTAGCATGAGACAAGACACTTGGACGGAGTCCTCAGTGTATTTCAGCCAATCATTAAAGGCCTCCTCATCATCCTCGTTAGGTTGATCGGGGATAGGGTCATCTAAAACATATGATCTTCTCTCTTGCTTGAGAACAATTCTCAAGTTTCGATACCAATCAATAAAGTTGTTATGATTTAGACGTTCCTTTTGGAGGATCGCTCGTAGTGATTGGTTTGATGCGGACGAGTTATCGTGATTTTCATTATTGGTGGCCATCTACAAAATTTAACAAAGATCAATCTTAGTATTTTCGATATTGCTAATTTTAATATTTAATGCCTTTTAAGGTCAATTTTATATTAAAATCTAGAACCCAACATTACATTTAAATCGTGGTTAGGTGACCTTTATCCCACGTTTTAAATTAATAAGGTGGTCAACGTTTGACGATTGCAACCATTTGCAACTTCTAGAAATATGGGATCGACTTAAAACATCATATGTAAAGTCGGCATGTTAATCCCATCAACACCATTTGGAAACCACATCGTAGGTGATCCATTTGACATGATTTGCAAATCAAGACACCCTACTTACACCCACGTGTGAGTTTGCCAAAACAAGTGGTTAGGTGACCTTTATCCCACAAATAAGGCATTCTCACCTCAAGTCACAAGTTCCCTCAAAATGGTTAGGTGACCTTTATCCCACTAAGAGTTCCCAAGTGACTCAAGTGTTGTGTAAAAGGACGGTGTTGATCTTGTTTGGAAAAAAAAGTTTTAAAGGTTTCAAAATACAAGTTTAGAAAACTCTATGTACTTGTATTTGCATGCTTTCAAATACAAGGTACCTTATGGTTCTTTGATTAAAACCTATTTTAATCCTTAAAATCATTAAATAATTTTAATAACCTTTTATTAACCTTTAAGAACCATCAATTTTCAGCTTGTTAAGTTTGTTAATTAGTTTGCTTTGAATATCCAAATATCAACCAAACAATCAAGACAACAAACAATCAACCAAGCATAAACATTAACAATCATATGTGCATAACCATAGCCCTTATGTTGACAACACTTGTTTGCCATCACAAGTGTTGTCTATGGTCTTTCTAAGGGTCAAACATATCATAAAAGTTCCAAGAACCTCCCACTAGAAACCGCATCCAAATGCTCCATGTTTCTTGTGTCTTTGTGTCCATCTTTGGGTCTTGATCTTGTACATCTTCCTTTTACAAAATTGTATCCTAATACATTTTTCTAGTAAAGGAAATGAACCTAATCTATTATTACATAACCAAATGAATGAATAATTACAACCCAAATGAATAAACACAAATATTACAACCAAATTGAATGAATAAAACAACCACTTGAATCATCCAAACAACACAAGGCCACAAGCTAGGTTATGCACTTTAACAACCAATGATCAAATCATCAAAATATATCATTAATCCCCACTTAAAACCTTCAAATTTCAGCCAACATAAACTGAAATTTTGGTTTTAAATATTGTCCAAACAATCAACATATCAACATACATATCTTTCAAGGTTTAATCACAAGCATGTGTGATGTAACCTTGAAAGTTGGGGATTTCAATAAGACATAATATTTCAGCCCAAAACCAGCCTATAACATGTCTAATATCATCTTTTAAAACCAATTTCAAAAGATGAATCAAGCAAGTCATCCACATAACCGGCTCTTGATGCCATTGTTGGGTTTGCTAGAACATAAAATCAATGTTTAACCACTTAAACTTTCTGAAAAACGCAGCGGAGTTACAACTTAATAAAACCCATTTTATAAGCTGAAAATAATGTTCCTTAGTGACCATTTTAGATGAAAAACAAACCCAAAGAAAAGGATCATAATATGTGAATGATCAAGCTATGAAAATGTACTAAAACTACATAAAATCACAGCCACAATGAGCTATGATTCTACCTCTTTGAGCAGCAAGAAACGACCAAGGAGAGGGCTGTTGTAAGCTTCAAAAACGTCCAAGAAAGTGCTGAATGAGGGCTGATTAATGGCCAAGACTTCAAGCTAGAAGTCCTCAAACGTCTATACCCACAAGCCTTCAAGCAAACACCTTAGTTGCTAGGATTTTGGTCACCAAAACTTCAAGAAGAAGCTGCTATATCACCTTCAAAACCGTGAGTTTTGAGAAGATGGAAGAGAGAGTTTTTTCTTGGAGTTTAGTTGCATGTGTATGTCAAGATAGCTGGTCCAAGAAAGCATTCAAAGACCCTTAATGTGTTGTGTCTAATCAACAAAATTGGTCCAATGACCAACAAGGGGGGGGCGGCCGAAAATTAGGATGAAAAAAGAGGTTTCCCCCCTTTTTTGTTAGACACAATCACATGTTAAATGGTCTTATAATTTGTCCCTCTTAGAAAATGTATACAACTAACCCATTAATTGTATAACATATATAGCCATTATTAATTTGTAATGTCATCTAAATAACATTACAAATAATATCATTGAACAATATATCCTAATAAATTGTTCCATGTCATATGCAACTTATTTAGAAAACCCATTTTCTAAATTGGTGTTAATATTTTATTGCATGATCATATCATCAATAAATATTATTTGGTGTTTGCTAAGCTTGTTATTGGGTATAACCCGACTTGGATCATAACGTACTAACCACATCAATATTCTAAGTGTCTTGGGCACATTGAATCCTACAACAACTTACATCTTAAATGTTATCAGACACAAATATACGGAGAACGACGTTACAAAGGTGGCACTTAAAACAAAATATGGCGAGTATGAAGGTTATAGTCAAGCTTGCGTGAGAGAACCTACACAATTCACGGTATTCATGAGCCTCATGGATAGGATTGTAAGCCGTACTTAGGCATGTATGATGTTCTATCATTGCTAATGAGCATGAAATGGAAGACAATTCACTAAAAGTTAGGGCCATCTAAGTCTGAGGAGTACTAAAAACCCCGTTGAGATGCGTTCATGATTAGGATTAAACGAGAATGGTAAAAGGATTAATAAAAACTTCACTCGTGTAGCTATACGACTGACATTGTTATTCCAGAAAAGTGACGAATTCGTTTGGGCATGGATTAGAAGTTTGGGATGCCAAGGGGCAAGACAATCGTTTAGACGCCTGATCACTCAAGAAACATGTGAAAAGTTATGTTATGCAGGAAAATATTTGGATGCATTACCTGTACGGTTACCATATGTTTAAGTTACGCAAATCATAAGAAGTTATAACGCACCCTAGATCGGAAAACTCTCAATGCACGTCAGATAATATGGATGGACCTACTCAAAGACTGAGATTGTGATATACAGTACCGTTCCGGGGAAGGAAGCATACTAGAAGAAGCACTTAGTAGAAGAAAAAGACTTAACCCCCTCAGGATGGGAATCCTAGAAGGAAGAAGGTTAAGGCTTAAAAAGAAAGCTTTGAAAAGACGAGACTTTTGTGTAGGACCTAATCTCTTCATTCTTATCAATCGTGAAAACTTCCTAGTTTTGGCTTGACATGAGCAATCATACGACTTTCCGATATAAATCTATACTCCTGGGGAAACCCAAATCCTTCTTAATCTGAAATCTTTAATCTATTATATCTTGAATCTCCGTTTAATTAAAGGCTGTCACACTAACATCTTTTTCTTTTCAACCTTTCATAAGACTCTCTGTGTGAACTGTGATGTCATTGGGATTGTGGTAATCGTCTCCTTGCTAGAGCTGCCTAGTAGGATTGCACGTCGAACCACAGTGGGAATCTCTTCTTGTCAAATCTGTACAAATATTAAATAATCGGATTGTGAGACCAAATATCTATACTGAAACGACCCTCTAGTTTTATCATGTACGTTCTATCATCGGGATAGTTACTTGAATCTAAATCGAACCCAGTTATTTGATGCAAAATCAGCAGCATTCGTCCTGGTATGCTCGGCTAAAAAGTTTCAAATCCTTAAGACTTATGCTATGAGCGTAACACACTCAGAAACAAATATTAGCGATACTAAAATTTCGAGGACGAAATGTCTTTAAGGAGGGGAGAATGAAACACCCCAGAAATTCAGCCCAATAAGAAACCTTAAATCATAATAGGGCCCAATAAAGGCCCGGACTAAATTGGGCTTACCAAAGAAAACTCAGATAAGAAACTAATATTTCGGGCCCATTTAAGGCCCAATACACATTTACCAACTAAATAAATAAGTAATCATAAAATAATGAGTTGACTTGTGACTTGAAGTAACTATGGTAAGATCCAACTAAACAGATTCAAAACCCATACCGGGTAAAGTTCGGTAATCTAACGCGTACTAACGTCTAAGTTACATCGGAATTTCCTTATAATGGCTTGATATCCTACTAAAATCATTGTTAATCATGATTCATATTGTAATAATGCTTGCCAAAAGATTCTACATCAAACGCACATAATCAACTGAGATACGTGGGAGAAACGCGAATACTGGTTACACCGGCATTTAACTGACGTCTGATTCATCAACCGAGCCCTATAACATCGTAAATATTTATCTAATCATTATATTTATTATAATATTCTAAATTAGAGAGTGAGACGTTTATCCAGAGCAAATGCATTTCGAGACGCGACCGAGATGTGTACCGGCTTGAACGTTATTCAAACCTGAGAATTTGACGATAACTATACCGAACTGTTTTATTTCAAGCCTTAGTAATTAAATAAAATATAGGATTATCTAGACGGAATTTGATCCGAAAGACCGGTTGACACGCGATAACGAAGATCACGGGGCGTATACGCGATATTGAAGAAAAGCCACCTAAAAACCCTAGGTATTTAAACAACATTTCCCTCTTTCCCTTCATTTGCAAAACATAAAAATCAAACAAATGATCTCAAGGGTTGCAGCAGCCGCAACTGCCGGAAAGGAGGCTCCAAGGTGGAGCCGCGGCAGCGGACGGCAAAGCCGCGACGGCGGACGGCGGAGCCACGGCGGCGAGCGACCACTTCCGGCGAAGTCTCGGCCTACCCCCACTAAAGACAACATTCTGATCATGATGTTGGTGGTGGTTTCTTATAATTCGCAACGACGGTAGAGATATGGAAGGGGGAAGGGGGCGGCGGCTAGGGTTCCAGCCATCGGAGCCGGCGAGTGGCGGCGAGTGCCTTACATGCTCTTCTTCCTCTCGACGAGCACTTTCCAATGGTGGTAACTGTTTTCTCTAACTCACGGTGGTGTGAATGTTATCGGCAGATGAAGGTGGTGACAACTAGGGTTCCGCCCTTTATCTCATCTCTCTCGTTTTCTGGCGACTTTGGTAAGCTCCATGAACCATTTTTGGCTTTGAACAAGATCTACACTTTATAATTGTTCGGTTTGTGGCAGCATGTTGGATTGAAAGCGAGACCTTGAATTTTGGAGGCTTTGGATGGTTCTCCGGTGAAGCCCGGTCTGGCCGGTGGCTACTGACCGCGGCGGTGCTGGCCGGAGGTGGGGATTGATGATGGTTTACGGTGGTAAAGGTTAGTGGTGTTGACTTAAGGCTGCTCTTGTGGCTGCATGTCGGATTCTAGACGAGATCTTCAAGATCTGGTTACGTTGGGTTATTCCCGCGAGGATTCCGGCTGACCAAGAGACTGCAAGTGGCAGCCTGTGGCTATCCCTGGTTTATCGTGGCTGCAAGTGATGGACTACGATGGTAGAAGTCTCAACCGAGGTGTTTGGTAATGTATGGTGCGGTTATGGTTTCGTTTGGCTATTAGATAACAATGTAGTAGCGTTTGTATAATCTTGATGCGTTTTGACTAGGTTAAACCTTAGTCAAAGTTGTTGGTCAAAGCTGGTCAACCATGGCCAATGGACAATCAACACGGTGCGGTTCGGCACAAGCGAGTTCTAGGACGCGATACGGTAACGTTAGGTATAACCGTGCGTTAGACATCCATATATGTTAATATAATGATTATATATTAACTTGTGTGTGTTGAGCTACAAATATGTATAAAAATGTTAACTAGCTTATAAATCGTCAAGAATGAATATGAAAATTGAAACGACGTGACCAATCGCATAATGAAAAACAAGTTGGTAATGTTATCATATAAACAAGATATTAGACAACATATAAGAAATTATTTGATCTCACGTCATACAAACCTTTACAAGACTTCGGAATGTAAAATGCATACAAAATACATTCGTGTGTATTCATATTGTACAATAGATACTTTAAGTAAACCGATATTTACTTGTATTTGTTTAAGGCAAAATGCTCATAACTCTATAATAATCCATCATCTTATTATTATTAATAGTCGATCATCTTGTTATTATTGGAATAAATGTTATTTGTATCACCCTTTTCGTTCAATACTACAGCAAGTATTATCGATATTCGGTTTATTCTGGCATCAATCAATTTAACGTTAGGATATAAGCGTAAGCTATATAAACATCATTTGGAACATTATAGATTACTTATATCATCAATAATTATTATCTATAAAGATATGGAACCCTTAATATCAACCGTTTACTTTTACATTCATTATACAAAGAATCATTTCTTGAATAAAAGCATTAATTAACCTAATATCACAAATTAGTACCTAACAATTAATAATTGCACAAGAAGATAAGATATATCAATGATACTAATCATTCACTTTAAGTTAACCAAAGAGCTCAACTGCACGCATGTAGTAACATCATGCTAACTCTAAACATAACTCTCATATGTACAACTTAGGATTGCATGGTTGGAGCCTTTTCCCTACATCGAGTTTAGAATTTATAAGAATACCAGGTGAGTTTAAGTGTTCCCCTTTTTACTACTGTTTTTGGGATGAAGCATGCTCTGTTTAAACTGAACTATATTTGTGCTATATTATGGTGCTATATGTTGTGGTTATGTTGAGACCTGCTGATACTTGTATCACAATCATTAATTCTTTTGTGAACTGCTTGTTTATATGTGTAGATCTACTTGGGGAATCCCCCACACACAGTGCCTTTCCGTGATGAACGGGAAAGGTACCACACTGATATCCTGCGGGGTTGTTTATGGCATGTAACAGGTTTTGTATAAGATGCTATGGTGGACCATCCGGCAAGGACGGTCCACTGGTTTGAGGCTCAGTTCTCCCCACGGGGATTGAACCGGTAACACAATTTTTGAAGAGATTAGCCGGGGCTGAGTGCAGGGTTGATTGTGATCCCCACAACAATGATACTATGATTTTTGAATCTAATATGGATTCCAATGAATCCCTTTTGTTTTTAAACTGTAAGCTCTTGAACTCACCAAATTTATGCTGACTCAAAAACCTTTTTGAGTATGTCTTCAGGTAAAGCTAGGGAGATTAGATGAGCTATAGAAGATATCTAAAGCCGAAGCAAGAATTGAGGATATATGTTGAAGGTAAAAGTTTAGCCTAGAAGCCCTAGTTACAAAAGCCTCAAGAAATGTTGACCAAGAGACTTATTATGATACCTCTAGATTGTAGATTGGGGTACTTCTTGTATTGAAACCAAGCAAATGTCCTAATGTAAATATTATGAGATGCTTTGTAATAACCATTTAGTTTCTGCTGTATTTTGGTTGTTGTTTACCAGTCTTTACGTCCCTCCTCTCTGGGCCCGGGGTGTGACATAACACGAGCAAGTAAATATGATGTACTTGTATTTTAGTCAAAATTTTGCAACAACAAAGTGGTGCATCAAAATATTCACGAATGCATAACTAAATACATTAGAAAGGATCTAGTTATAACAAACATTAAACTACAATAGTTCTCGCATGGATAGTCTTTTGCTTTCTCTAACAACCTCCAATGCTATGGAGTTTTTATTCTTAAGCCTTCTTAACACACTCGTGAACCAATCTAAACACAACTGATTATGATCATCATTGGAATCACACTAATTAATCACAAATGGAAGTAGCTTCTATTGTTTAAATCAAAACTAAAACCAAACATGAAACCACACGAATGACATTTGAAATCAGTCCACTCCGACCCAAAACTTATCGACAACACTCCACAACCCACTTCAAACACCCTCGCCTCGAAAAACAACCAATTCATTTTAAATGACAACAATTGATCCAAAGAATAATAAATTGACCATCTACGACAAGTAAACGATGTGTAAAGAACCAAGAAACTACTCGTATTTAACCAATAAGAATGGAGGATCAAATTACACTAGCTGTGTGAAAGTAATCAAACGTCAAACAAGAAAAGCATTGTTTGATCGGCGAAAAATAACTCAAATCAAGGTAACACGACCAAGAAAATACGGCTTACTTGTATTTTAGTCAAAATTCTGCAACAATAGAGTGGTGCATAAAAATATTGACGAATGCATAACTAAGTACATTAGAAAGGAACTAGTTATAATAAAACATTAAACTACAATAGATCTTAGATGGATAGTCGTTTGCTTTCTCTAACAACCTCCAAATGCTATGGAGTTTTACTACTTAAGCCTTCTTAACAAACTCGTGAACCAATCTAAACACATCTTATTATGATCATCGTTGGAATCATAATAATTATTCACAAATGGAACGTAGTTTCTATTGTTTAAATCAAAACCAAAACCTAACCTGAAACCACATGAATGAGATTTGAAATCAGTCCACTCCGGCCCAAAACTCATCGACAACACTCCACAACCCACTTCGAACACTCTCGCCTCTAAAATCTGTTGGATCTTGTATGCCCAAGACACATACAAGATTGATGTGGTTAGTACGTTATGATCCAAGTCGGGTCATACCCAATAACAAGCTAAACAAACACCAATAAATGTTTATTTGTTGATGAGATCATACAAATAAACATTGACACCAATTTAGAAAATGGGTTTTCTAAAACATTGCTCTGTAATAGAACAATACTATATGGATAGTTTGTTCATGAGATATTATTTGTTTCATTATTTAAGTTGGTTAAATAATAACAAATAAAAGTGTGTTATTGTTATAAAATTAAAAGAGCTTTTAATTTTATAAAGTTAAGGGTTAAGAGAGTAACTTTTATAACTAAAATGGGGGCAAAAATCCATTTTTGATACTCATTTTTGGCCGCCCAAAAGGGGCCTTGGGACCAGCCTTTTATCTTGGTCTTTGCAAGAGTTTCACCTCTCTAACACTCTTTCATGATTCACACTTTTCTCTCAAACATCACAAGCAATAGAACCTCCAAAAGCTAAGCAAAATTTCGGATCTTAGAAGCTGAAAAAGGTGCTGAATATTTTCGGGTTTTGGAGGAACTAAAGAAGAGGTTTCTTTGGTGTTGCATCCTAACAAGCAAGGTGTTTGAAGAGCTTATGGGTATTACAAGCTTGAGGTCTTCTCCTTTGAAGGCTAGCCACTCAAGAACATCATCTTCTTCATCTTAAACATCCGCAACACTTGTTCAAGAAAGGTTGTTTCTTTGAACACCCTATGGTTGTTTTGATTTGTTTGATAGCACACTATTTCACATATGATTATGATCCTTATTCTTGGGTTTTGTTTGTGTTTTAAATGGTGAAAAATTTCAGATTACTAACCATACCTTAAACCTATATTCCGCTGCGTTTTAATAGTTTAAAATGGTTAAACTAGCTTGGTTTTACATGTGACAAAACCCATCAATGGCATCTAGAGCCGGTTATGTGGAATGTGTGCTTAAAAAGGTCTTGAAAAGTTAGTTTTCATGGACCTTTTCAACCCATTAGGGGCTGTTTTGTTGTGGGTGTATGAATCACTTATATTTCAAGGTTTAATCTTGCATGCTTTAGTATAAACCTTGAAAGAATTATATCAAATGGTTGATTATGTTGTTTGGACAACCTTAAAGTTTTAGTTTATGTTGGCTGAAACTTTAGGGCTGAAATAAGGGATTCATTGTTGTTCTTGGATGTTGAATGTGTTTCATATTATGGTGCATAACATAGCCTTGGCCTTATGTGTTTGGTTTTGGTTGATTTTGTTTTGTCATGTTGGTTTGTTCTTGAAAGGGTTGTAATTTGTGTTTTGTATTTTGGGTTGTAATTTGTTTATTCATTTGGTTATGTAATAAATAGATTAGGTGCATTTCTTTTATTAGAAAAAAATTGTATTAGGATATGATTTTGTAAAAGAAGATGTACAAGATGAAGACTCAAAGAAGGACACAAAAGACATGGACACTTGAAGCATTTGGATGTGGATTCAAGTGGGAGTTCATGGACACATTTTGATGTGTCATCTTCACCCTTAGGAAAGACCTTATGACAACACTTGTGATGGCAAACAAGTGTGGTCAACTTAGTGGCTATGGTTATGCACCCATGTTTATATGTTTATGCTTGTTTGGATGTTTGTTGTTTGATTGTTTGGTTGATATTTGGATATGCATTACAAACTCATTAACAAACTTAACAAGCTGAAAATTTGATGGTTCTTTATCACTAAGTGGTTAATAAAAGGTTATTAAAAGGACTAATGGTTTTAATAAAAGAGGTTTTTGTAGGATTCTGTGTGCCCAAGACACTTAGAATATTGATGTGGTTAGTATGTTATGATCCAAGTCGGGTTATACCCAATAACAAGCCTTGCAAACACCAATTAATATTCAATTGATGATATGATCATGCAATTAAATATTTACACCAATTTAGAAAATGAGTTTTCTAAACAAGTTGCATATGGGATGGTACAATTTATTAGGATATTTTGTTCAATAATATTATTTGTAATGTTATTTAAATTAGTTAGATAACATTACAAATTAATTATGGGAGTGTATAGATTATACAATTAAAAGGTTAGTTGTATATATCTAGTAAGAAGACTAGTTAACAATATAATGTGTGATAAAAAAAGGGGGAAGACAATTTCTTTTGAAAATTTCGGCCACCTCCCCCTTTTAATGTGGTTGGCTCACTTGTTTTGAAAAGATAAACACATTAACTAGCCTTGCACTCTTCATTCAACCTCCAAAAACACATGCAACAAAAAAAACTCCTCTCTCTCTCTCCTTTTTGCTCTCGGCATAGCAGCAGCAGTTTTGGGGTTTTTGGAGTGTTTTTTGGTGTGCTCTCCCTAGCAAGAGTGGTGTTTACTTCAAGGGCTTGGGGTATACAAGCTTGAGGACCTCTAATCTTGAAGTCTTGGTCAATTTTCAGCATCATACACCTCCTTTTCTGTCGATTTTTCAGCTGTTGGAGAAGGTATCTTGGCAGCCCTTTTGTGGTTGTCATATTGTGTTACTTGTTGCTTATACATAGCTTGCTTGTTCACATATTATGATCCTTTGTTTTTGGGTTTGTTTTAAACATATATATGTCACCATAAGAACATATTTTTCAGCTTATTAACATGTTATAAAGTTGTTATTCCGCTGCGTTTTTCAGAAAGTTTAAAAGGTTAAACTTGGTTTTCTTGTGTTCTAACAAACCCATCAATGGCATCAAGAGCCGGTTATGTGGATAACTTGCTTGTTCTTGTTCTTTAAAATCGGTTTTAAAGGATTATTATTCACCTTATTATAGGCTGATTTTGGGCTGCTATATATTTTGTATGAATGATTCCCCAAACTTTCAAGGTCATATCACACATGCTAGTGATTAGACCTTGAAAGATATATATTATGAAATGTTGATTGTTTGGACAATGTTTAAAACCCAAAATTTAAGTTTATGTTGGCTAAAATTTGGTGGTTTTAAGTGGGGTTTCATTATATGTTTGGATGATATAATCATTGGATGTTAGTGTGCATAACCTAGCCTTTGGCCTTTTGATTTGGATGATTGGAATGGTTGTTTTTTATTCATTCAATTGGGTTGTAATTTTTATGTTTATTATTTGGGTTGTAATTATTTATTCATTTGGTTATGTAATTAATAGATTAGGTGCATTTCTTTTATTAGAAAAATGTATTAGGATACAATTTTTGTAAAAGGAAGATGCACAAGATCAAGACCCAAAGATGGACATCAAAGACATGGAACTTGAAGCATATGGATGCAAGTTCAAGTGGGGGTCTAAGATGACCTCAATTTTGTGTTGATTTCAACCCTTAGGAAAGACCAAATGACCACACTTGTGATGGCAAACAAGTGTGGTCACAATAGTAGCTAAGGTTATGCACATTATGGTTGTTTATGCTTATGCTTGTTTGAATGTTTGTTATTTGATTGTATGGTTGAAATTTTGACATGCATTACAAACTAATTAACAAACTTAACAAGTTATAAAAATGATGGTTCTTAATCATTAAAATGTAATAAAAGGTTATTAAAATGATTTAATGATTTTATAATAAAATGGGTTATTAAAAGGACCATAGGGTATCTTGTATTTGAAAGCATGCAAATACAAGTACATAGAGTTTTCTAAAACTAGAATTATGAAATCTCTAAACTTTTGACAAACAAGTTTAACACCGTCCTTTTGCACAACACTTGAGTCATTTGGAAACTCTAAATGGGATAAAGGTCACCTAACCATTTAGAGGGAACTTGTGATTTAAGGTGGGGATACCACATTGGTGGGATAAAGGTCACCTAACCACTTATGTGGGTAAACTCACACGTGTGTGCAAGTAGGATAACTTGATTTGCAAACCATGTTAAATGGATCACCTAAATATGGTTTCCAAATGGTGTTGATGGGATTAACATGCCGACTTTACATATGATGTTTAAAGTCGATCCCATACCTCTAGAAGTTGCAAATGGTTGCAACCGTCAATCATTGACCACCTTATTAATTTAAATCGTGGGATAAAGGTCACCTAACCACAATTTAAATGTAATGTTGGGTTCTAGATTTTAATATAAAAATGACCTTAAAAGGCATTAATTATTAAAAAATAGCAATATCGAAAATACTAAAATAGATCTTTGTTAAATTTTGTAGATGGCCACCAACAATGAAAATCACGATAACTCATCCGCGTCCAACCAATCATTACGAGTGATCCTCCAAAAGGAACGTCTAAATCATAACAACTTTATTGATTGGTATCGAAACTTGAGAATCGTTCTCAAGCAAGAAAGACGATCATATGTTTTAGACGACCCTATCCCCGATCAACTTACTGAGGATGATGAGGAGGCCTTCAACGATTGGTTGAAGTACACTGAGGACTCTGTCCAAGTGTCTTGTCTCATGCTAGCGAGCATGACTCCGGATCTCCAAAAGGAGTATGAACATCACGGAGCTTATGACATGATAACCCAGCTGAAGGAAACGTTCCAACAGCAAGCAAGGGTTGAGCGCTTCGAAACGGTTCGAGCACTCCATGCATGTCGTATGGACGACAACCAATCGGTTTCATCTTATGTACTTAAGATGAAAAGTCATATTGACCGCCTTGAGAGGCTTAATTGTCCCGTCTCGAAGGAATTGGCCACGGATTTGATCCTTAATGGCCTTACCAAGAAGTTCGAGACATTCGTGTTGAACTACAACATGAATGCTTGGGACAAAAGCATTGGTGAGCTTCACTCAATGCTGAAAATGGCCGAGGCGGCCATGGGTAAAAGGGTTTTACCCGTTCTCACCATCAATGAAGGTGGGAACAAGAAAAGGCCTCTTCCCGCACCCAAGGCAAAGGTTGCCAAGGGTAAAGGACCCGTTTGGGGAAAGGGGAAAGGGGTGGTAAGGGTACCACCCAAACCACAAGAGAAGAAGCAAAAGGTTGCTACCAATGACCCATGCTTCAAGTGTGGGGAGATTGGACATTGGGCAAGAAATTGTCCTGTCCATCTCTAAGAGTTGAAAGCAAAGAGGGATGCCGGGCAAACCTCAGGTACAACATACATGATTCATATTGATCTTAATGTTACATCTTCAAACACATGGGTATTAGATACCGGATGTGGAACTCATATTTGTAATTTGTTGCAGGGGTTCATAAGAAGTAGGGACTTCAATCAAGGGGATGTTAGTCTCTTCATGGGCAATGGAACCAAAGTCCAAGTTGAAGCTCGTGGGGACTACATCCTAAAACTTCCAAGTGGCTTGGATGTTATTTTGAAGAATGTTTTGTATGCTCCTAGTCTGACTAGGAACATTATTTCTGTATCCCAATTAAGACTTTATGATTATGTATTATCTTTTATTGAAAATGATATTCATGTTTCTTTAAATGATATGTTCTATTTTAAAGCTATACCCATTAATGGTATTTATGAATTGGTTCATGAATATACTTTAAATAGTTCATTGTACCAAACTAGCACCAAGAAACTCAAGTTGGATTTGAGTGATACCTATCTTTGGCTTTGTCGTCTTGGTCATATAAACAAGAAAAGAATTCAAACACTACAAAAGAATGGTCTTTTAAAAACAAGTGAATGTGATTCATTTGATGTGTGTGAATCTTGTTTACAAGGAAAAATGACTAAGGCACCCTTTAGTGGGACTAACCAAAGGGCAAAAGATTTATTAGGAATCATACATTCGGATGTATGTGGTCCTTTTAAGCCAATGACTAGGAATGGTGAAAGATACTTCATTACCTTTACCGACGATTATAGTCGCTATGGGTATGTGTACTTATTAAGGCACAAAGATGAAGCTTTTGAAATGTTCAAAATCTTCAAGAATGAAGTAGAAAATCAACTCAACAAGTCGATTAAAGTTCTCCGTACCGATAGAGGAGGTGAATACCTAAGTGATGCTTTTCAAGATCATCTTAGGAGTTGTGGGATTGTCTCACAACTCACTCCACCTGGAACACCACAACATAATGGTGTGTCTGAAAGGAGGAATCGAACCTTATTGGATATGGTCCGATCTATGATGGCTAGAAGCACATTACCTCTATCATTTTGGGGTTTCGCTTTGCTCTCCGCGGCCCGTATTTTAAATATGGCCCCAACCAAAAAGGTGGAAAGGACACCTTTTGAGATATGGCATGGAAGAGTTCCATCCCTATCATACTTAAGGGTCTGGGGTTGTGAGGCTTATGTTAAAACTCCCACCCTAAACAAATTGGAAGTCCGATCCACCAAGTGTATCTTTATTGGATATCCTAGAGATTCTATGGGATATTATTTCTATGATCCACTGGAACAAAAGGTGTTTGTTGCCAGAAAGGGTGAGTTCTTAGAAGCAAAGTTCCTTATGGAAGGAGCTAGCAGTAGAACAGTGGATCTTGAGGAGGATCAAGAAACACAACCCGATGCACGTTTGGTTGAAACTAGCACTCAACATGAGGATGTTGAAGATGATCAAATGGTTGATCAATACACACAAAACATTCGCAGAAGTGGTAGAACTAGTAATCCACCTGAAAGATACGGATTTTTCATGGATGGATGCTATGTGGTAGATTCAGATGAACCAACCACATACCATGATGCAGTGTCCAATTTGGATTGTGACAAATGGCTTGAGGCCATGAACGTTGAGATGCAATCCATGTATGACAATCAAGTTTGGGAACTTGTTGTACCACCTCTTAATTCCAAGGTAGTTGGAAGTAAGTGGGTTTTCAAGAAGAAAACCGATATGCATGGAAACTTGGATACTTATAAAGCTAGACTTGTAGCAAAGGGTTTCATTCAAACTCAAGGGGTTGATTATGATGAAACCTTCTCACCTGTTGCGATGCTAAAGTCTATAAGGATATTGTTTGCCATAGCTTCTCATTATGATTATGAGATTTGGCAAATGGATGTCAAAACGGCTTTCCTAAATGGATATCTTGAGGAAGATGTCTATATGGTTCAGCCTGAAGGTTTTGTCGATCCAAAACATCCTAATAAAGTATGCAAGTTAAAGAAATCAATCTATGGATTGAAACAAGCATCTAGAAGCTGGAATCATCGTTTTGATGAGGAGGTAAAGAAATTTGGCTTCATCAAAAACGCTGATGAGGCTTGTGTGTATAAGAAGGCTAGTGGGAGCACAATAACTTTCCTAGTATTGTATGTTGATGACATACTACTATTTGGAAATGACATTCCAACCTTGGAAGGTGTAAAAACCTGGCTTGGAAGTTGTTTTTCCATCAAGGATCTTGGTGAAGCCGCCTATATTCTGGGAATAAAGATCTATAGGGATAGATCAAGGCGGTTGATTGGTTTGAATCAAAGTGCATACATTGATAAGATCTTGAAAAGGTTCAAGATGGAGAACTCTAAGAAAGGTACCGTACCTATTCAAAGAGGAACGATATTGAGTACGACTCAATGTCCAAGCTCAAAGGATGAGCAAGATAAAATGAAGGCAATCCCATACGCATCTGCTATTGGATCCATCATGTATGCGATGATATGCACTCGACCGGACGTGTCATGCGCCTTAAGCATGACAAGCCGTTACCAGCAAAATCCTGGAAACAGTCATTGGATGGCTGTTAAGAACATACTTAAGTACCTAAGGAGGACAAGAGATATGTTCCTAATCTATGGATCGGTGATGAGGAACTCGTTGTAAAAGGTTACACGGATGCGAGTTTCCAAACCGATCGTGATGATTCTCGGTCACAATCGGGATATATTTTCATTCTGAATGGAGGAGCGGTCTCTTGGAAGAGCTCCAAACAGGATGTGGTGGCTCTATCAACTACAGAATCAGAATACGTCGCCGCCTCATTGGCAGCTCAAGAAGCTGCATGGTTGAAGAAATTCATTGCCGATCTAGGGGTGTCCCTTCCATTCAGGAACCCCTAGAGATCTTTTGTGATAACGAAGGTGCGATTGCTCAAATCAAGGAACCTCGTGCTCATCAAAAGACTAGGCACATTGAGCGGAGATTCAACTACATACGAGATGAAGTTGAAAAAGGAAAGATATGTATTCGCAAAGTTCACACGGATCAAAACATTGCGGATCCTCTCACGAAGCTCCTTGAAAAGGCAAAGCATGAAGGTCATACTTGTGCCATGGGACTTCGATATTCTAGTGATTGGATTTGATATGTAAATTTGTATTTGGATATGTGGAACTCTTTATTATTTGAATAAAATTATTTGGTTATAATGTTTCCAATTTAGCATGTTTAATCCATGAGTAAATTGTTTACTCTAAATGTCCGTAGTCGTTCATACTTGTGGGAACAAGTGTGAGGGTAAGATTATTATGAACTTGGATTGGTTGATATTCATAAGGATGAATATAGAGCAATGGGTTGCTCAAGGTTCATAGATATTTGTGGGATACAAATATTGGACTAACCGCATCTCAAATTTACTACATGGAATCTTATTGATTGATCATAAGTAAATTTGAGTAAAGGCGAATATCATTTGGTATCCTCCGACCTGAGATACATATTGGGTTTTGATATTCACCAAGTATTATACCTTGAGCTTATTCTTCACTGTCCTGAAATAGTGGACAGCACATAAGGGATATGTTCAGGTATGACACGAGGTGTTGTGAGAAACGTATGTAGTCAAGATGGAATTGGTTCCTCTTATTGTTGAGAGTTAGATGTCTAAGGCTGATTAAGTTAAATCAACAAGGAATGATCTTCTGTGTCCTCGGATTTAACATGACATCTGTAACAAAAGGATAGATGATTGATTCACCTAAATCATTTCAAGTAGGGTACTTGAAAGGGATGATGTTATTGAATGGCTAAAAGTCATGCGTATTAAGGGTAGTAAACCGTTGTTAGGCGATATTTACTGCTTGCATCAATCTTCTATGAATCTTGGGCAAGTGGGAGATTGTAGGATTCTGTGTGCCCAAGACACTTAGAATATTGATGTGGTTAGTACGTTATGATCCAAGTCGGGTTATACCCAATAACAAGCCTTGCAAACATCAATTAATATTCAATTGATGATATGATCATGCAATTAAATATTTACACCAATTTAGAAAATGGGTTTTCTAAACAAGTTGCATATGGGATGGTACAATTTATTAGGATATTTTGTTCAATAATATTATTTGTAATGTTATTTAAATTAGTTAGATAACATTACAAATTAATTATGGGAGTGTATAGATTATACAATTAAAAGGTTAGTTGTATATATCTAGTAAGAAGACTAGTTAACAATATAATGTGTGATAAAAAAAAGGGGGAAGACTATTTCTTTTGAAATTTTCGGCCACCTCCCCCTTTTAATGTGGTTGGCTCACTTGTTTTGAAAAGATAAACACATTAACTAGCCTTGCACTCTTCATTCAACCTCTCTTAACACATGCAACAAAAAAATACTCCTCTCTCTCTCTCCATTTTTGCTCTCGGTATAGCAGCAGCAGTTTTTTTGGGTTTTTGAGTGTTTTTGGTGTGCTCTCCCTAGCAAGAGTGGTGTTTACTTCAAAGGCTTGGGGTATACAAGCTTGAGGACCTCTAATCTTGAAGTCTTGGTCAATTTTCAGCATCATACACCTCCTTTTCTGTCGATTTTTTCAGCTGTTGGAGAAGGTATCTTGGCAGCCCTTTTGTGGTTGTCATATTGTGTTACTTGTTGCTTATACATAGCTTGCTTGTTCACATATTATGATCCTTTGTTTTTGGGTTTGTTTTAAACATATATATGTCACCATAAGAACATATTTTTCAGCTTATTAACATGTTATAAAGTTGTTATTCCGCTGCGTTTTTCAGAAAGTTTAAAAGGTTAAACTTGGTTTTCTTGTGTTCTAACAAACCCATCAGTTTTATTAAAAGTGAACCATAGGGTACCTTGTATTTGAAAGCATGCAAATATAAGATACATAGAGTTTTCTAAACTAAGATTATGAAAACTTTAATTTCTTTTATAAACAAGTTTAACACCATCCTTTTGCACAACACTTGAGTCATTTGGAAACTCTTAATGGGATAAAGGTCACCTAACCATTTTGAGGGAACTTGTGACTTGAGGTGGGGATACCATATTTGTGGGATAAAGGTCACCTAACCACTTATGTTGGAAAACTCACATGTGTGTGCAAGTAGGGCAACTTGATTTGCAAACCATGTTAAATGGATCACCTACAATATGGTTTACAAAGGTGTTGATGGGATTAACATGCCGACTATACATATGATGTTTTAAAGTCGATCCCATACCCTAGAAGTTGCAAAGGGTTGCAATTGTCAAAACGTTGACTACCTTGTTAATTTAAATAATGGGATAAAGGTCACGTATCCACTATTTAAATGTAATGTTGGATTCTAGATTTAAAATTGTGTAAGACACTTAAAAGGGGTTTTAATTATTAAAATACGAACAATATCGAAATTACTAAAATTGAACTTTGTTATATTTTGTAGATGGCCACCAACAATAATGATAACAATGAAATCCCGACCGCTCACTCTCTATCACTAAGAACCATTCTCCAAAAGGAGCGTCTAACCAATAATAACTTTATTGATTGGTTTCGAAACTTGAGAATTGTTCTCAAGCAAGAGAAACCATCATACATATTAGACGATCCAATTCCCGACCAACCTAGTGAGGATGATGAGGAGGCCTATAATAATTGGGTGAAATACACTGAGGACTCGGTCCAAGTGTCTTGCCTTATGTTGGCAAGTATGACTCCAGATCTCCAAAAGGAGTATGAACATCATGGAGCGTACGACATGATAACCCAGTTGAAGGAAACGTTCTAACAACAAGCACGGGTTGAGCGCTTCGAAACGGTTCGAGCACTCCATGCGTGTCGTATGGACGACACCCAATCTGTTTCATCTTATGTACTTAAGATAAAAAGCCACATTGACTGCCTCGAAAGGCTGAATTGTCCTGTCTCGAAAGAGTTGGCTACGGATTTGATCCTCAACTATTTGTCAAAAAGGTTTGACAGTTTTGTCATGAATTATAACATGAACGGGTGGGACAAGAACATAAATGAGCTTCACTCTATGCTCAAAACTGCCGAGGCGGCCATGGGTAAAAGGGTTTTACCCGTCCTCGCCATCAATGAAGGTGGGAACAAGAAGATGCCTCACCCCGCACCCAAGGCAAATGTTACCAAGGGTACAGGGAACATTAGGGGAAAGGGAAAGGGAGTGGTAAGAGCGCCACCTCCAAAACCAGCGGAGAAGAAGCAAAAGGTTGCTTCAAATGACCCATGCTTTAAGTGTGGGGAGATTGGACATTGGGCAAGAAATTGCCCAGTCCATCTCAAAGAGTTGCAAGCAAAGAGGGATGTCGGGCAAACCTCAGGTACAATTTTCATGATCCATATTGGTCTAAATTTAATATCCTCTAACACATGGGTATTGGATACCGGATGTGGAACTCATATTTGCAACTTATTGCAGGGGTTCAAAAGAAGTAAGGACTTCAAGAAAGGGGATGTGAGCCTCTACATGGGGAATGGGGCAAAGGTTCAAGTTGAAGGCCGAGGGAACTACATCTTGAAGCTTCCAAATGGTTTGGAAGTAATTTTGAACAATATTTTGTATGCTCCTAGTTTGACTAGGAACATTATTTCTGTTGCCCAATTAAGACAATATGGTTATGTTTTGTCATTTACTGAGAATGAAATTCATGTTTCTTTAAATGGCACGTTTTATTTTAAAGCTAATCCCAGTAATGGTATTTATGAATTGGTTTGTGAAAACACATTATATGATAGCTCATTGTACCAAACCACCTCTAAGAAACTCAAATTGGATTTGAGTGATACCTATATTTGGCATTGCCGTCTTGGTCATATAAACAAGAAGCGCATACAAACACTTCAAAAGAACGGTCTTTTAAAAGCAAATGAATATGATTCATTCGATGTATGTGAATCTTGTTTACAAGGTAAAATGACTAAGGCACCTTTTAGTGGCAAGTCCGAACGGGCAAAAGATTTATTAGGCATCATACATTCGGATGTATGTGGTCCCTTTAAGCCAATGACTAGGTACCATGAAAGATACTTCATTACCTTTACCGACGACTATAGCCGATATGGTTATGTGTACTTGTTAAGACACAAAGATGAAGCTTTTGAAATGTTCAAAAATCTTCCAAAATGAAGTAGAAAATCAACTCAATAAGAAAATAAAAATTCTCCGCACCGATAGAGGAGGTGAATACTTGAGTGATGCTTTTAGAGATCATCTTAGAAGTTGTGGTATTGTCTCACAACTATCTCCACCTGAACACCACAACATAATGGTGTGTCTGAGAGGAGAAATCGAACTCTATTAGATATGGTTCGATCTATGATGGCTAGAAGCTCACTGCCTCTATCATTTTGGGGTTTCGCTTTGCTCTCTGCAGCGCGTATTTTGAATATGGCCCCAACCAAGAAAGTGGAAACGACACCTTTTGAAATATGGCATGAAAGAGTTCCATCACTGTCATATTTAAAAGGTATGGGGTTGTGAGGCTTATGTTAAGACTCCCACCTCAAACAAGCTAGAAAGTCGTTCCACTAAGTGTATCTTCATTGGATATCCCAGAGATTCTATGGGATATTATTTCTATGATCCATTGGAACAAAAGGAGTTTGTTGCCAAGAAGGCTGATTTCTTAGAAGCTAAGTTCCTTACGGAAGGAACTAGCAGAAGAACTATGGATCTTGAGGAGGATCAAGAACCACAAACCGATACACGTTTGGTTGACACTAGCATTCATCATGAGGATTTTGAGAATGATCAAGTGGTTGATCAATATACACAACACGTTCGCAAATCTGGTAGAATTAGTAATCCACCTGAAAGATATGGATTTTTCGTAGATGGATGCTATGTGGTAGATTCCGATGAACCAACCACCTATTATGATGCAATGTCCAATTTGGATTGTGACAAATGGCTTGAAGCCATGAACGTAGAGATGCAATCCATGTATGACAACCAAGTGTGGGACTTGGTTGAACCACCTCTTAACTCCAAGATAGTTGGAAGTAAGTGGGTTTTCAAGAAGAAAACCGATATGCATGGAAACTTAGATACTTATAAAGCTAGACTTGTAGCAAAAGGTTTCACTCAAACTCAAGGGGTTGATTATGATGAGACCTTCTCACCAGTTGCAATGCTAAAGTCTATTAGGATATTATTTGCCATAGTTGCTCATTATGATTATGAGATTTGGCAAATGGATGTCAAAAGCGCTTTTCTAAATGGATATCTTGAGGAAGATGTCTATATGGTTCAGCCTGAAGGTTTTGTCAACTCAAAACATCCTAACAAAGTATGCAAGTTAAGGAAATCAATCTATGGATTGAAGTAAGCATCAAGAAGTTGGAATCACCGTTTTGATGAAGATATAACCAAATTTGGGTTCATCAAAAACACTGATGAAGCATGTGTATATAAGAAGGCTAGTGGGAGCATCACCATTTCCCTAGTATTGTATGTCGATGACATCCTACTATTTGGAAATGACATTCCAACCATGGAAGGTGTAAAAACCTGGCTTGGAAGCTGTTTCTCCATTAAGGATCTTGGTGAAGCTGCCTATATTTTAGGAATAAAGATCTATAGGGATAGATCAAGGCGGTTGATAGGTTTGAATCAAAGTGCATACATTGATAAGATCTTGAAAAGGTTCAAGATGGAAAACTCTAAGAAAGGTACCGTACCTATTCAAAGAGGAACAATATTGAGTAAGACTCAATGTCCAAGCTCAAAGGATGAGCAAGATAAAATGAAGGGGATCCCGTATGCGTCTGCTATAGGATCCATCATGTATGCAATGATATGCACCAGACCGGACGTGTCATTTGCTTTGAGCATGACAAGTCGATACCAACAAAATCCTGGAAGCAGTCATTGGATGGTTGTTAAGAACATACTTAAGTACCTAAGGAGGACCAAAGATTGTTCCTAATCTATGGATCTGGTGAAGAAGAGCTCATAGTAAAAGGTTACACGGATGCAAGTTTCCAAACTGATCGAGATGATTCACGATCACAATCGGGGTACATTTTCATCTTGAATGGAGGAGCAATCTCTTGGAAGAGCTCTAAGCAAGATGTGGTGGCATTATCAACTACAGAGTCAGAATACATCGCCGCTTCATTTGCTGCTCAGGAAGCTGCATGGTTAAGGAAGTTCATTGCCGATCTAGGGGTGGTCCCTTCCATTCAGGACCCTCTAGAAATTCTTTGTGATAACGAGGGTGCGATTGCTCAAATCAAAGAACCCCGTGCACATCAAAAGACTAGGCACATTGAAAGAAGATTCAACTACATAAGGGATGAAGTTGAAAAAGGAAAGATATGTATTCGCAAAGTTCACACGGATCAAAACATTGCGGATCCACTCACGAAGCTTCTTGAAAAGGCAAAGCATGAAAGTCATGCTTGTGCCATGGGACTTCTATATTCTAGTGACTGGATTTGATCTTTAATTTTTGTATTGAGATATTGTAACCCTTTGTTACTTGAATGAATTATTCGGTTATAATGATTCAACTAATATTCCTATTTTGCATGTTTAAAATCCATGAGTAAAGTATTTACTCAGAATGTCCATAGTTGTTCATACTTGTGGGAACAAGCATGAAGGTAATGCTATTATGAACTTGGATTGGTAGACATTCATATAGATGAATGTAGAGCAAAAGGTTGCTGCCAAAGTTCATAGATATTTGTGGGATGCAAATATTGGACTGACCTGCATCTCAAATATTACTACATGGAATCTTCCTGATTGATCATAAGTAATTTTGAGTAAAGGCGAACATCATTTGGTATCCTTTGACCTGAGATACATATTGGGTCTTGATATTTACCGAATATTATACTTTGACTTAGCACTTCGCTGTTCTGAAACATGGCAGTACATAAGTCTGAGTTCAGGTATGATATAAGGTAATTGTGAGAGACGTATGTTGTCAAGATGGGATTTGTCCCTCTTATTCGTTGAGAGTAAGATGTCTAAGGCCTGATAAAGTTAAATCAATGGAGAATGATCACTCTATGTCTCTAGGATTTAACATGACATCTGCAACAAAAGGATAGATGATTGATTCACCTAAAACTTTTCAAGTATGGTACTTGAAGGGGATGATGTTATTGAATGGCACTTAGTCATACGTATTAAGGGTAGTGAACCGTTGTTAGGCGGTATTTACTGCTTGCATCAATCTTTTATGAATCTTGTGCAAGTGGGAGATTGTTGGATATTGTATGCCCAAGACACATACAAGATTGATGTGGTTAGTACGTTATGATCCAAGTCGGGTCATACCCAATAACAAGCTAAACAAACACCAATAAATGTTTATTTGTTGATGAGATCATACAAATAAACATTGACACCAATTTAGAAAATGGGTTTTCTAAAACATTGCTTTGTAATAGAACAATACTATATGGATAGTTTGTTCATGAGATATTATTTGTTTCATTATTTATGTTGGTTAAATAATAACAAATAAAAATGTGTTATTGTTATAAAATTAAAAGAGGTTTTAATTTTATAAAGTTAAGGGTTAAGAGAGTAACTTTTATAAAACTAAAATGGGGGGAAAACCCATTTTGGATACTCATTTTCGGCCGCCCAAAAGGGGCCTTGGGACTAGCCTTTTATCTTGGTCTTTGCAAGAGTTTCACCTCTCTAACACTCTTTCATGATTCACACTTTTCTCTCATACATCACAAGCAATAGAACCTCCAAAAGCTAAGCAAAATTTCGGATCTTAGAAGCTGAAAAAGGTGCTGAATGTTTTCGGGTTTTGGAGGAACTAAAGAAGAGGTTTCTTTGGTGTTGCATCCTAACAAGCAAGGTGTTTGAAGAGCTTGTGGGTATTACAAGCTTGAGGTCTTCTCCTTTGAAGGCTAGCCACTCAAGTACATCATCTTCTTCATCTTAAACATGTACAACACTTGTTCAAGAAAGGTTGTTTCTTTGAACATCCTATGGTTGTTTTGATTTGTTTGATAGCACACTATTTCACATATGATTATGATCCTTATTCTTGGGTTTTGTTTGTGTTTTAAATGGTGAAAACTTTCAGATTACTAACCATACCTTAAACCTATATTCCGCTGCGTTTTAATAGTTTAAAATGGTTAAACTAGCTTGGTTTTACATGTGACAAAACCCATCAAAATCAACCGATTTAATCAAAATGACAACTGTGGTCCATAGAATACTTAATTGACCATCTACGCATGGAAATGAGGTGTAAAGATCTAAGAAACTAATCGTATTTACTCAATAAAAATGGAGTATCTAATTACACTAGCGGAGTGAAAGTAATAAAACGTCAAACAAGAAAAGCAATGTTTGATTCGATGAAAAATAACTCAAATCAAGGTTACACGACCAAGTAAACATGATTTACTTGTATTTTAGTTAAAATTCTGCAACAATAGAGTGGTGCACCAGAATATTCACGAATGCATAACTAAATACATTAGAAAGGATCTAGTTATAACAAAAAATTAAACTACAATAGTTCTCCCATGGATACTCTTTTGCTTTCTCTAACAACCTCTAATGCTATGAAGTTTTACTTCTTAAGCCTTCTTAACATACTCGTGAACCAATCTAAACACATCTGATATGATCATCATTGGAATCACACTAATTATTCACAAAGGGAACGTAGTGTCTTGTTTAAATCAAAACCAAAACCAAACTTGAAACCAAGCGAATGACACTTGAAATCAGTCCACTCCCGCCCAAAACTCATCAACAACATTGTACAACCCACTTCGAACACTCTCGCCTCAATAAACAACCTATTCATTCAAAATGTCAACTGTGGATCTATAGAATACTTAATTGACCATCTACGCAAGGAAACGAGTTGTAAATAACCAAGAAACTACTCATAAATACATTAGAAGGATCTAGTTATAACAAAACATTAAACTACAACAGTTCTTGCATGGATAGCCTTTTGCTTTCTCTAACAACGTCCAATGCTATGGAGATTTTATTCTTCAGCCTTCTTAACACACTCGTGAACCAATCTAAACACAACTGATTATGATCATCATTGGAATCACACTATTTAATCACAAATGGAATGTAGTTTCTATTGTTTAAATCAAAACCAAAACCAAACACGAAACCACACGAATGACATTTGAAATCACTCCACTCCGAACCAAAACTCATCGACAACACTCCACAACCCACTTCAAACACCCTCGCCTCGAAAAACAACCGATTCATTCCAAATGACAACTTTGGATCCATAGAATAATAAATTGACCATCTACGCAAGTAAACTATGTGTAAAGAACCAAGAAACTACTCGTATTTACCCAATAAGAATGGAGGATCAAATTACACTAGCTGTGTGAAACTAATCACACGTCAAACAAGAAAAGCAATGTTTGATCGAAGAAAAATAACACAAATCAAGGTAACACGACCAAGAAAATACGGCTTACTTGTATTTTAGTCAAAATTCTGCAACAAGAGAGTGGTGCATCAAAATATTCACGAATGCATAACTAAATACATTAGAAAGGAACTAGTTATAATAAAACATTAAACTACAATAGATCTCGGATGGATAGTCTTTTGCTTTCTCTAACAACCTCCAATGCTATGGAGTTTTACTTCTTAAGCCTTCTTAACACACTCATGAACCAATCTAAACACATCTTATTATGATCATCGTTGGAATCAGACTAATTATTCACAAGTGGAATGTAGTTTCTATTGTTTACATCAAAACCAAAACCAAACCTGAAACCACACGAATGACATTTGAGATCAATCCACTCCGGCCCAAAACTCATCGACAACACTCCACAACCCACTTCGAACACTCTCGCCTCTAAAAACAACCTATTCATAGAAAATGAAAACTGTGGATCCATAGAATACTTAATTGACCTTCTCAAAAGGGAACGAGGTGTAAAGATCCAAGAAACTACTCGTATGTACTCAATAAAAATGGAGAATCAAATTACACTAGCGGAGTGAAAGTAATCAAACGCCAAACAAGAAAAGCAATGTTTGATCGATGAAAAACAACTCAAATCAAGGTAACACGACCAAGTAAACATGATTTACTTGTATTTTTGTCAAAATTCTGCAACAAGAGAGTGGTGCATCAAAATATTCACGAATGCATAACTAAATACATTAGAAAGGATCTAGTTATAACAAAAGATTAAACTATAATAGTTCTCGCATGGATAGACTTTTGCTTTCTCTAACAACCTTCAATGCTATGGAGTTTGTATTCTTAAGCCTACTTAACACACTCGTGAACCAATCTTAACACATCTGATTATGATCATCATTGGAATCACACTAATTAATCACAAATGGAATATAATTTCTATTGTTTAAATCAAAACCAAAACCAAACATGAAACCACACGAATGACATTTGAAATCAGTCCACTCCGGCCCAAAACTCATCAACAACATTGCACAAACCACTTCGAACACTCTCGCCTCGAAAAACAACCGATTCAGTCAAAATGACAACTGGGGATCCATACAATACTTAATCGACCATCTACGCAAGGAAACTAGGTGTAAAGAACCAAGAAACTACTCGTATTTACTAAATAAGACTGGAGAATCAAATTACACTAGCGAGGTGATAGCTATCAAACGCCAAACAAGAAATGCAAAGTTTGATCGATGAAAAATAACTCAAATCAAGGTAACACGACCAAGTAAATACGATTTACTTGTATTTTAATCAAAATTCTGCAACAATGGAGTGGTGCATCAAAATATTCACAAATACATAACTAAATACATTAGAAAGGAACTAGTTATAACAAAACATTAAACAACAATAGTTCTCGCATGGATAGTCTTTTGCTTTCTCTAACAACCTCCAATGCTATGGAGTTTTGATTCTTAAGCCTTCTTAACACACTCGTGAACCAATCTAAACACATCTGATTATGATCATCATTGGAATCACACTAATTATTCACAAACAGAACATAGTTTCTATTCTTTAAATCAATACCAAAACAAAACTTAAAACCGCACGAATGACACTTGAAATCAGTCCACTCTGGCCCAAAAATCATCAACAACACTCCACAACCCACTTCAAACACTCTCGCCTCGAAAAACAACTGATTCATTCAAAATGACAACTGTGGATTCATACAATACTTAGTTGACCATCTACGCAACGAAGCGAGATGTAAAGAACCAAGAAACTACTCGTATTTACTCAATAAAAATGGAGAATCTAATTACATTAGAATGGAACTAGTTATAACAAAACATTAAACTACAATAGTACTCGCATGGATAGTCTTTTGCTTTCTCTAACAACCTCCAATGCTATGGAGTGTTACTTCTTAAGCCTTCTTAACACGCTCGTGAACCAATATAAACATGTCTGATTATGATAATCATTGTAATCATACTAATTATTCACAAACGGAACGTAGTTTCTATTGTTTAAATCAAAACCAAAACCAAACCTGAAACCACACGAATGATACTTGAAATCAGTCCACTCCGGCCCAAAAATCATCTACGCAAGGAAAGGAGGTGTAAAGAACCAAGAAACAACTCGTGTATACTCAATAAAAATGGAGAATCTAATTACACTAGCGGAGTGAAAGTAATCAAACGTCAAACAAGAAAAGCAATGTTTGATCGATGAAAATTAACTCAAATCAAGGTAACACAACCAAATAAATTGATTTACTTGTATTTTAGGTAAATTTGTGCAACATCAGAGTGGTGCATCGAAGTACTCAAGAATGCATAACTAAATACATTAGAAAGGAACTAGTTATAACAAAACATTAAACAACAATAGTTCTCGCATGGATAGTCTTTTGCTTTCTCTAACAACCTCCAATGCTATGGAGTTTTGATTCTTAAGCCTTCTTAACACACTCGTGAACCAATCTAAACACATCTGATTATCATCATCATTGGAATCACACTAATTATTCACATATGGAACGTAAGTTCTATTCTTTATATCAAAACCAAAACAAAACTTAAAACCGCACGAATGACACTTGAAATCAGTCCACTCCGGCCCAAAAATCATCGACAACACTCCACAACCCACTTCGAACACTCTTGCCTCAAAAAACAACCTATTCATTCAAAATGAAAACTGTGGATCCATACAATACTTAATTGACCATCTAGGCAAGGAAACGAGGTGTAAAGAACCAAGAAACTACTTGTATTTACTCAATAAAAATGGGGAATCTAATTACACTAGCCGAGTGAAAGTAATCAAACTTCAAACAAGAAAAGCAATGTTTATCGATGAAAAATAACTCAAATCAAGGTAACACGACCAAATAAATTGATTTACTTGTATTTTAGGTAAATTTGTGCAACATTAGAGTGGTGCATCAAAGTACTCAAGAATGCTTAACTAAATACATTAGAATGGAACTAGTTATAACAAAACATTAAACTACAATAGTTCTCGTATGAATAGTCTTTTGCTTTCTCTAACAACCTCAAATGCTATGGAGTGTTACTTCTTAAGCCTTCTTAACACACTCGTGAACTAATCTAAACACGTCTGATTATGATCATCATTGTAATTATACTAATTATTCACAAACGGAACGTAGTTTCTATTGTTTAAATCAAAACCAAAACCAAACCTGAAACCACACGAATGATACTTGAAATCAGTCCACTCCGGCCCAAAACTCATCGACAACACTCCACAACCCACTTCGAACACTCTCGTCTCGAAAAACAACTGATTCATTCAAAATACCAACTGGGAATCCATATAATACTTAATCGACCATCTACGCATGGAAACCAGGTGTAAAGAACCAAGAAACTACTCGTATTTACAAAATAAGAATGGAGAATCAAATTACACTAGCAAGGTTATAGCTATCTAACGTCAAACAAGAAAAGCAACGTTTGATCGATGAAAAATAAATCATATCAAGGTAACACGACCAAGTAAATTTATTTACTTGTATAATAGGTAAATTGTGCAACATTGGAGTGGTGCATCAAAGTACTCAAGAATGCTTAACTAAATACATTAGAATGGAACTAGTTATAAAAAAACATTAAACTACAATACTTCTCGCATGGATAGTCTTTTGTTTTCTCAAACAACCTCCAATGCTATAGAGTGTTACTTCTTAAACCTTCTTAACACACTCTTGAACCAATCTAAACATGTCTGATTATGATAATCATTGCAATTATACTAATTATTCATAAATGGACATAGTTTCTATTGTTTAAATCAAAACCAAAACCAAACCTGAAACCATACGAATGATACTTTAAATCAGTCCACTCCGGCCCAAAAATCATCGACAACAATCTACAACCCACTTCGAACACTCTCGCCTCGAAAAACAACCGATTCATTCAAAATGACAACTGTGGATCCATACTATACTTAATTGGCCATCTACGCAAGGAAACGATGTGTAAAAAAGCAAGAAACTACTCGTATTTACTCAATAAAAATGGAGAATCTAATTACACTAGCGGAGTGAAAGTAATCAAATGTCAAACAAGAAAAGCAATGTTTGATCGATAAAATATAACTCAAATCAAGGTAACACGACCAAATAAATTGATTTACTTGTATTTTAGGTAAATCTGTGCAACATTAGAGTGGTGCATCAAAGTACTCAAGAATGCTAACTAAATACATTAGAATGGAACTAGTTATAACAAAACATTAAACTACAATAGTTCTCGCATGGATAGTCTTTTGCTTTCTCTAACAACCTCCAATGCTATGGAGTGTTACTTCTTAAGCCCTCTTAACACACTCGTGAACCACTCTCAACACTTCGGATTATGATCATCATTGCAATCATACTAATTATTCACAAACGGAACGTAAGGAAATGAGGTGTAAAGAACCAAGAAACTATTCGTATTTACTAAATAAGAATGAAAATTCGAATTACACTAGCGAAGTGATAGCAATCAAACGTCAAACAAGAAAATCAAAGTTTGATCGATGAAAAATAACTCAAATCAAGGTAACACGACCAAGTAAATATGATTTACTTGTATTTTTGTCAAAATTCTTCAACAATATAGTGGTGCATCAAAATATTCACGAATGCGTAACTAAATACATTATAAGGGAACTAGTTATAACAAAAAATTAACCAACAATAGTTCTCGCATGGATAGTCTTTTGCTTTCTCTAACAACCTCCAATGCTATGGAGTTTTACTTCTTAAGCCTTCTTAACACACTCGTGAAACAATCTAAACACATCTAATTATGATCATCATTGGAATTACACTAATTATTCACGAATGGAACGTATTTTCTATTCTTTAAATCAAAACCAAAACTAAACCTAAAACCACACGAATGACACTTGAAATCTGTTGGATCATGTATGCCCAAGACACATGCAAGATTAATGTGGTTAGTACGTTATGATCCAAGTCGGGTCATACCCAATAACAACCTAAACAAACACCAATAAATGTTTATTTGTTGATGAGATCATACAAATAAACATTGATACCAATTTAGAAAATGGGTTTTCTAAAACATTGCTTTGTAATAGAACAATACTATATGGATAGTTTGTTCATGAGATATTATTTGTTTCATTATTTGAGTTGGTTAAATAATAACAAATAAAAGTGTGTTATTGTTATAAAATTAAAAGAGGTTTTAATTTTATAAAGTTAAGGGTTAAGAGAGTAACTTTTATAAAACTAAAATGGTGGGGGGGGACCCATTTTGGATTCACATTTTTGGCAGCCCAAAAGGGGCCTTGGGACTAGCCATTTATCTTGGTCTTTGGAAGGGTTTCATCTCTCTTACACTCAATCATCATTCACACATGTCTCTCACACAACACAAGCAATAGAACCTCCGAAAACCAGGGCTGATTTTCGGATTAGGCTGAAAAAAGGACTGAAAAATTTCGGTTTTGGAGGAACTAAAGAAGAGGTTTCTTTGGTGTTGTTACCTAACAAGCAAGGTGTTTGAAGAGCTTGTGGGTATTACAAGCTTGAGGTCTTCTCCTTTGAAGGCTAGCCACTCAAGAACATCATCTTCTTCATCTTAAACATCTACAACACTTGTTCAAGAAAGGTTGTTTCTTTGAACACTCTATGGTTGTTTTGATTTGTTTGATAGCACACTATTTCACATATGATTATGATCCTTATTCTTGGGTTTTGTTTGTGTTTTAAATGGTGAAAAAATTTCAGATTACTAACCATACCTTAAACCTATATTCCGCTGCGTTTTAATAGTTTAAAATGGTTAAACTAGCTTGGTTTTACATATGACAAAACCCAAGAATGGCATCTAGAGCCGGTTAGGTTGGCAAGTATGACTCCAGATCTCCAAAAGGAGTATGAACAGCATGGGGCGTACGACATGATAACCCAATTGATGGAAACGTTCCAACAACAAGCACGGGTTGAGCGCTTCGAAACGGTTCGAGCACTCCGTGCGTGTCGTATGGACGACACCCAATCTGTTTCATCTTATGTACTCAAGATGAAAAGCCACATTGACCGCCTCGAAAGGCTGAATTGTCCCGTCTAGAAAGAGTTGGCTACGGATTTGATCCTCAACTCTTTGTCAAAAATGTTTGACAACTTTGTCATGAACTATAACATGAACGGATGGGACAAGAACATAAGTGAGCTTCACTCTATGCTCAAAACTGCCGAGGCGGCCATGGGTAAAAAGGTTTTACCCGTTCTCACCATTAATGAAGGTGGGAACAAGAAGAGGCCTCACCCCGCACCCAAGGCAAGTGTTGCCAAGGGTAAAGGGCACGTTAGGGGAAAGGGAAAGGGAGTGGTAAGAGCGCCACCACCAAAACCAGCGGAGAAGAAGCAAAAGGTTGCTTCGAATGACCCATGCTTTAAGTGTGGGGAGATTGGACATTGGGCAAGAAATTGCCCAGTCCATCTCAAAGAGTTGCAAGCAAAGAGGGATGCCGAGCAAACCTCAGGTACAATTTTCATGATCCATATTGTTCTAAATTTAATATCCTCTAACACATGGGTACTGGATACCGAATGTGGAACTCATATTTGCAACTTATTGCAAGGGTTCAAAAGAAGTAAGGACTTCAAGAAAGGGGATGTAAGCCTCTACACGGGGAATGGGGCAAAGGTTCAAGTTGAAGGCCGAGGGGACTACATCTTGAAGCTTCCAAATGGTTTGGAAACAATTTTGAACAATATTTTTTTTTAGGTAAAGGGATTTACCCTGGTGATTTTATAAATAAACTATAAAACAAGTAGAGTGGAAAGCCCACTCTAATTCAGTCTTGGACATACCCAGAGACTGTGAAACAACCAAGCTAAACAGGAAAACAAACAACCTATCAACCAAGAAAACAACCAAAAACGAAATCCTATCTATCAAACTCCATCATTGAGTGGAAAGCCCACTCTAATTTTGAACAATATTTTGTATGCTCCTAGTTTGACTAGGAACATTATTTCTGTTGCCCAATTAAGACAATATGGTTATGTTTTGTCATTTATTCAGAATGAAATTCATGTTTCTTTAAATGGCACATTTTATTTTAAAGCTATTTCTGTTAATGGTATTTATGAATTGGTTCATGAAAACACGTTATATGTAAGGCCCCGTTCCCGAAAAGCCTCACAGTTGGTTAATCATAGCAGAAAATTAGTTTAATAACAAAACATTGCAGCGGAAATAATTAGACATTCATTTAAAACTTAGAAACCATATCGTACTCATACATTTGTCCTTTAATTGCAAGCAAAACATATTACTTGTTCTTAAATTACAATAAAGATTTCATAAATAGGAATGCCATCCATAGCTCCCCAAGTAGCTCCGTGTGCCATCCTCAGCATCAGCACTTACCTGCCAACTATTATGCATAAAAGTCAGCTTCGCTGAGTGAGTTCTAGTTTTAAATAATATAAGAAAATATAATCTTTATCCTTCATATAATGACCATGCATACATCATAGTACATAACATAACTTGCATCATAATAAGCATGTTCATTATCTTTCATTCTTTTATTATATTTTGATATCTTTCACTTTCATCATAAATGAGATTGCACAAAGCAAGAGCTCCATGTTGATCGACAACAAATACCAATCCCTGGTGGTACACATGAAAACGATAGCTAACCCCCGACAGTTGATCCACACTACAAGGCACATAGCCCGCTCATGAATACGGATCCATCATCATACATCAGACTCACATAAGTGAAGTCTATCATAGTGCTTGCAAGACTTTTCATCATCAAACAGGCCCGGGGGTAACATTCATTAAGTTTCACTTTTCATTAATATCATCTTCCACTTTAATATATAATACTTAACTTAATAAGTACACAACCTACCAAGTACTAGTCATCATAAAACATAACCGACCCTCCGCGGGACAGCGGGGGTTCGGGGGCGGCAGCCCCTGACAGCGGGGTCCTAGGGGCAGCAGCCCCTAGTGGGGTCCAAGGGGCAACGCCCCTGGCTGGGGCCGAGCTGCCAGGTCAGCGTGAAAAATTTTTATATTTAAACATTTATATAGCACATTTACTTATAGAAAAATCATTCTTCCTGTTAAAACCTCTTAAAATCTTGGTCATTTAAAAACGTATATTTAGTATGCATAATAGCCCCAAAACATGGAAAAACTTATAAATAGGGGATCAAGAACTCACCTGGTTACCACGAATAACTTCTAGACTAAGCTTTCTAGGCTAGGATCACACTACACAGCCTGCAGACAAGTTAACACTCTAAGGGGTTAATTTTCTGCCTAAATTCGCTGCTAATTTTGCTGCAAGATCAGCAATTTTGCAGCTAGATTCGCCAACACTTTCGCTCATAATTTCACCAGCAGTTTCGCTGCTAGTTTCGCTAGCACCTTCGCTGGCAGTTTCGTTGGCATCTTCGCTGCCAGTTTCGCTGCCAGTTTCGCCCAACTTTCGTTGAAAAACCATGTCTGTGAAACTACCTGCGAAATTATAGTTTCGCAGGAAGTCCTCATAGTTTCGCTGATTGAATATGCAAATTCGTTGGATACATATACAGTTTCGCAGATCGCATAAAAATTACGAACCAGTTCGTTTTTAACCCAAAATCATAACTTTTTACGTCCAATCTCTTAGTTTATCATCCATGAGGCTAAATCTAAGCTTTATACATGTTTTCATACGTAAAAATGTGACCTTTATGCGATTCTTTGCAACTTTTCAAAACCCAAAACCCTAGAATTCGGGTTTGATCTACAGAAGGGTTTAGAGGTCGATTCTTACCTGGATTTGTTGCTTCTTTCTTAGGTCTTGATGCTCCAACACCCAGATCTTCAATCTCTTAACCTTGGAAGCTTCAAATCTTGAGTTTTCTTCACTTTCTCTCTCACTTTCTCTCTCTACGAATTTTGGTGGCCAGGGTTGCAATGAGGAAGATGAAGCTGGTTTTGGGTGCTTAAGGGCTGATTATGGGCCTTTAATCCCATAGGCCACTACCCAATATGCCTAATTTAACCCATGACCATTTCTTTACCTTATTAAAATACCCTATAATTAAGCCCATTATCCTTAATGACTCGTTTTGACTTTTCAGGGTGTTACATTATATGATAGCTCATTGTACCAAACCACAACTAAGAAACTCAAATTGGATTTGAGTGATACCTATCTTTGGCATTGCTGTCTTGGTCATATAAACAAGAAGCGCATAAAAACTCTTCAAAAGAATGGTCTTTTAAAAGCAAATGAATATGATTCATTCGATGTATGTGAATCTTGTTTACAAGGTAAAATGACTAAGGCACCTTTTAGTGGCAAGTCCGAACGGGCAAAAGATTTATTAGGCATCATACATTCGGATGTATGTGGTCCTTTTAAGCCAATGACTAGGTACCATGAAAGATACTTCATTACCTTTACCGATGACTATAGTCGATATGGTTATGTGTACTTGTTAAGACACAAAGATGAAGCTTTTGAAATGTTCAAAATCTTCCAAAATGAAGTAGAAAATGAACTCGATAAGAAAATAAAAATTCTCCGCACTGATAGAGGAGGTGAATACCTGAGTGATGCTTTTAGAGATCATCTTAGAAGTTGTGGTATTGTCTCACATCTATCTCCACATGGAACACCACAACATAATGGTGTGTCCGAGAGGAGAAATCAAACTCTATTAGATATGGTTCGATCTATGATGGCTAGAAGCTTACTGCCTCTATCATTTTGGGGTTTTGCTTTGCTCTCTGCGGCCTGTATTTTGAATATGGCCCCAACCAAGAAAGTGGAAACGACACCTTTTGAAATATAGCATGGAAGAGTTCTATCACTGTTATATTTAAAGGTATGGGGTTGTGAGGCTTATGTTAAGACTCCCACCTCAAACAAGCTAGAAAGTCGTTCCACTAAGTGTATCTTCATTGGATATCCCAGAGACTCTATGGGATATTATTTCTATGATCCATTGGAACAAAAGGAGTTTGTTGCCAAGAAGGCTAAGTTCTTAGAAGCTAAGTTCCTTACGGAAGGAACTAGGAGTAGAACTATGGATCTTGAGGAGGATCAAGAACCACAAACCGATACACGTTTGGTTGACACTATCACTCATCATGAGGATGTTGAGAATGATCAAGTGGTTGATCAATATACACAAAATGTTCTTAGATCTGGTAGAATTAGTAATCCACCTGAAAGATATGGATTTTTCGTAGATGGATGCTATGTGGTAGATTCCGATGAACCAACCACCTATCGTGATGCAATGTCCAATTAGGATTGTGACAAATGGCTTGAAGCCATGAACGTAGAGATGCAATCCATGTATGACAAGCAAGTGTGGGACTTGGTTGAACCACCTCTTAACTCCAAGATAGTTGGAAGTAAGTGGGTTTTCAAGAAGAAAACCAATATGCATGGAAACTGGATACTTATAAAGCTAGACTTGTAGCAAAAGGTTTCACTCAAACTCAAGGGGTTATGATGAGACCTTCTCAGCAGTTGCAATGCTAAAGTCTATTAGGATATTATTTGCCATAGCTACTCATTATGATTATGAGATTTGGCAAATGGATGTCAAAAGCGCTTTTCTAAATGGATATCTTAAGGAAGATGTCTATATGGTTTAGCCTGAAGGTTTTGTCAACTCAAAACATCCTAACAAAGTATGCAAGTTAAGGAAATCAATCTATGGATTGAAGCAAGCATCAAGAAGTTGGAATCACCATTTTGATGAAGAGATAACCAAATTTGGGTTGATCAAAAACACTGATGAAGCATGTGTATATAAGAAGGCTAGTGGGAGCATCACCATTTTCCTAGTATTGTATGTCGATGACATCCTCTATTTGGAAATGACATTCCAACCATGGAATGTGTAAAAACCTGGCTTGGAAGCTGTTTCTCCATTAAGGATCTTGGTGAAGCCGCCTATATTTTACGAATAAAGATCAATAGGGATAGATCAAGGCGGTTGATAGGTTTGAATCAAAGTGCATACATTGATAAGATCTTGAAAAGGTTCAAGATGGAAAACTCTAAGAAAGGTACCGTACCTATTCAAAGAGGAACAATATTGAGTAAGACTAAATGTCCAAGCTCAAAGGACGAGCAAGACAAAATAAAGGGGATCCCGTATGCGTCTGCTATAGGATCCATCATGTATGCAATGATATGCACCAGACCGGACGTGTCATGTGCTTTGAGCATAACAAGCCGATACCAACAAAATCCTGGAAGCAGTCATTGGATGGCTGTTAAGAACATACTTAAGTACCTAAGGAGGACCAAAGATATGTTCCTAATCTATGGATCTGGTGAAGAAGAGCTCGTAGTAAAAGGTTACACGAATGCGAGTTTCCAAACTGATCGGGATGATTCACGATCACAATCGAGGTACATTTTCATCTTGAATGGAGGAGCAATCTCTTGGAAGAGCTCTAAGCAAGATGTGGTGGCATTATCAACTACAGAGTCAGAATTTACCGCCGCTTCATTAGCAGCTCAGGAAGCTGCATGGTTAAGGAAGTTCATTGCCGATCTAGGGATGGTCCCTTCCATTCAGGACCCCCTAGAAATTCTTTGTGATAACGAGGGTGCGATTGCTCAAATCAAGGAACCCCGTGCACATCAAAAGACTAGGCACATTGAACGAAGATTCAACTACAAAAGGGATGAAGTTGAAAAAGGAAAGATATGTATTCGCAAAGTTCACACGGATCAAAACATTGCGGATCCACTCACGAAGCTTCTTGAAAAGGCAAAGCATGAAAATCATGCTTGTGCCATGGACTTTTATATTCAAGTGACAGGATTTGATCTTTAATTTTTTGTATTAAGATATTGTAACCCTTTATTACTTAAATGAATTATACGATTATAATGATTCAACTAATATTCCTATTTTGCATGTTTAAAATCCATGAGTAAAGTATTTACTCAGAATGTCCATAGTTGTTCATACTTGTGGGAACAAGCATGAAGTTAATGCTATTATGAATTTGGATTGGTAGACATTCATATAGATGAATGTAGAGCAAAAGGTTGCTGCCAAAGTTCATAGATATTCGTGGGATGCAAATATTGGACTGACCTGCATCTCAAATATTACTACATGGAATCTTCCTGATTGATCATAAGTAATTTTGAGTAAAGGCGAACATCATTTGGTATCCTTTGACCTTAGATACATATTGGGTCGATATTTACCGAATATTATATTTGACTTAGCTCTTCGCTGTTCTGAAACATGGCAATACATAAGTCTGAGTTCAGGTATGATATAAGGTAATTGTGAGAGACGTATGTTGTCAAGATGGAATTTGTCCCTCTTATTCGTTGAGAGTAAGATGTCTAAGGCCTGATAAAGTTAAATCAATGGAGAATGATACAAAAGGATAGATGATTGATTCACCTAAATCTTTTTAAGTATGGTACTTGAAGGGGATGATGTTATTGAATGGAACTTAGTCATACGTATTAAGGGTAGTGAACCGTTGTTAGGCGGTATTTACTGCTTGCATCAATCTTTTATGAATCTTGTGCAAGTGGGAGATTGTTGGATCTTGTATACCCAAGACACATACAAGATTGATGTGGTTAGTACATTATGATCCAAGTCGGGTTATACCCAATAACAAGCTAAACAAACACCAATAAATGTTTATTTGTTGATGAGATCATACAAATAAACATTGACACCAATTTAGAAAATGGGTTTTCTAAAACATTGCTTTGTAATAGAACAATACTATATGGATAGTTTGTTCATGAGATATTATTTGTTTCATTATTTAAGTTGGTTAAATAATAACAAATAAAAGTGTGTTATTGTTATAAAATTAGAAGAGGTTTTAATTTTATAAAGTTAAGGGTTAAGAGAGTAACTTTTATAAAACTAAAATGGGGGGGAAAACCCATTTTGGATTCACATTTTCGGCAGCCCAATAGGGGCCTTGGGACCAGCCATTTATCTTGGTCTTTGGAAGGGTTTCATCTCTCTTACACTCAATCATCATTCACACATTTCTCTCACACAACACAAGCAATAGAAACCTCCAAAAACCAGGGCTGATTTTCGGATTTTAGAGGCTGAAAAAGGGGCTGAAAAATTTTGGTTTTGGAGGAACTAAAGAAGAGGTTTCTTTGGTGTTGTTACCTAACAAGCAAAGTGTTTGAAGAGCTCGTGGGTATTACAAGCTTGAGGTCTTCTCCTTTGAAGGCTAGCCACTCAAGAACATCATCTTCTTCATCTTAAACATCTACAACACTTGTTCAAGAAAGGTTGTTTCTTTGAACACTCTATGGTTGTTTTGATTTGTTTGATAGCACACTATTTCACATATGATTATGATCCTTATTCTTGGGTTTTGTTTGTGTTTTAAATGGTGAAAAAATTTCAGATTACTAACCATATCTTAAACCTATATTCCGCTGCGTTTTAATAGTTTAAAATGGTTAAAGTAGCTTGGTTTTACATATGACAAAACCTTTACAAAATCAGTCCACTCCGGCCCAAAAATCTTTGACAACACCCATAACCCACTTCGAAGACTCTCGCCTCGAAAAAACAACCGATTCATTCAAAATGACAACTGTGGATCCATACAATACTTAATTGACCGTCTAGGCAAGGAAACGAGGTGTAAAGAACAAACAAACTACTTGTATTTACTCAATAGAAATGGAGAATCTAATTACACTAGCGAAGTGAAAGTAATCAAACGTCAAACAAGAAAAGCAATGTTTGATCGATGAAAAATAACTCAAATCAAGTTAACACGAGCAAATAAATCTGATTTACTTGTATTTTAGTCAAATTTGTGCAACATTAGAGTGGTGCATCAAAGTACTCAAGATTGCTTAACTAAATACATTAGAAAGGAACTAGTTATAACAAAACATTAAAATACAATAGTTCTCGCATGGATAGTCTTTTGCTTTCTCTAACAACCTCAAATGCAATGGAGTTATGATTTTTAAGCCTTCTTAACACACTCGTGAACCAATCTAAACACATCTGATTATGATCATCATTGGAATCACACCAATTATTCACAAAAAAAACGTAGTTTCTATTGCTTAAATCAAAACTAAAACCAAACCTGAAACCACACGAATGATACTTCAAATCAGTCCACTCCGGCCCAAAACTCATCGACAACACTCCACAACCCACTTCGAACACTCTCGTCTCGAAAATCAACCGATTCATTCAATATGACAACTGTGGATCCATATAATACTTAATCGACCATCTACGCAAGGAGACGAGGTGTAAAGACCCAAGAAACTACTCGTATTTACTAAATAAGAATGAAGAATCAAATTACACTAGCGAAGTGATAGTAATCAAACGTCAAACAAGAAAAGCAACGTTTGATCGATGAAAAATAACTCAAATCAAGGTAACACGACCAAGTAAATATGATTTACTTGTATTTTTGTCAAAATTCTGCAACAATATAGTGGTGCAACAAAATATTCATGAATGCATAACTAAATACATAGAAAGGAACTACTTATAACAAAACATTAACCAACAATAGTTCTCGCATGGATAGTTTTTTGCTTTCTCTAACAACCTCCAATGCTATGGAGTTTTACTTCTTAAGCCTTCTTAACACACTCGTGAACCAATCTAAACACATCTGATTATGATCATCATTGGAATCACACTAATTAATCACAAAAAGCAACGTAGTTTCTATTGTTTTAATCAAAATCTAAACCTAACCTAAAACCACATGAATGACACTTGAAATTTGTCCACTCCGGCCCAAAAATCATCGACAACACTCCAAAACCCACTTCGAACACTCTCGCCTCAAAAAACAACCGATTCATTCAAAATAACAACTATGGATCCATATAATACTTAATTGACCATCTACGTAAGGAAACGAGGTGTAAAGAACCAAGAAACTGCTTGTATTTACTCAATAAAAATGGAGAATCATATTACACTAGCGGAGTGAAAGTAATCAAACATTAAACAAGAAAAGCAATGTTTGATCGATGAAAAATAACTCAAATCAATGTAACACGACCAAGTAAATATGATTTACTTGTATTTTAGTCAAATTTGTGTAACATTAGAGTAGTGCATCAAAGTACTCGAGAATGTTTAACTAAATACATTAGAAAGGAACTAGTTATAACAAAACATTAAACTACAATAGTTCTCGCATGGATAGTCTTTTGCTTTCTCTAACAACCTCCAATGCTATGGAGTTTTACTTCTTAAGCCTTCTTAACACACTCGTGAAACAATCCAAACACATCTGATTATGATCATCATTGCAATCATACTAATTATTCACAAACCGAACGTAGCTTCTATTGTTTAAATCAAAACCAAAACCAAACCTGAAACCCCATTATTGATATTTGAAAACAGTCCATTCCAGCCCAAAACTCATCCACAACACTCCACAATCCACTTCGAACACTCTCATGTCGAATTATAATCGATTCATTTAAAATGACAATTGTGGATGCATACAATACTTAATCGGCCATCTACACAAGGAAACGAGGTGTAAAGAACCAAGAAACTATTCGTATTTACTAAATAAGAATGATAGAAATCAAACGTCAAACAAGAAAAGCAAAGTTTGATCGACGAAAAATAACTCAATCAAGGTAACACGACCAAGTAAATATGATTTACTTGTATTTTTGTCAAAATTATGGAACAATATAGTTCTGCATCAAAATATTCACGAATGCAAAACTAATACATTAGAAAGGAACTAGTTTTAACAAAACATTAACCAAAAATAGTTCTCAAATGGATAGTCTTTTACTTTCTCTAACAACATCCAATGCTATGGAATTTTGATTCTTAAGCCTTCTTAACACACTCGTAAACCAATCGAAACACATCTGATTATGATCATCATAGGAATCACACTAATTATTCACAAATGGAACGTAGATTCTATTGTTTAAATCAAAACCAAAACAAAACTTCAAACCACACGAATGACACTTGAAATCAGTCTACTCCGGCCCAAAACTCATCGACAACACTCCACAACCCACTTCGAACGCTCTCGCCTTGAAAAATTACCGATTCATTCAAAATGACAACTGTGGATCCATACAATAATTAATTGACCATCTACGCAAGGAAACGAGGTGTAAAGAATGGAGATTTAAATTACACTAGCGGAGTGAAAGAAATCAAACGTCAAACAAGAAAAGCAATGTTTGATCGATGAAACATAACTCAAAGCAAGGAACTAGTCATAACAAAACATTAAACTACAATAGTTCTCGCATGGATAGTCTTTTGAAATCAGTCCAATCTTACCAAAATGACAACTGTGGACACATACAAAACTTAATTGACCATCTGCGCAAGGAAACGAGATGTAAAGAACCAACAAACTACTCGTATTTACTCACTAAAAATGGAGAATCAAATTAAACAAGCGGAGTTAAAGTTAGCAAACGTCAAACAAGAAAAGCAATGTTTGATCGATGAAAATAACTCAAATCAAGGTATCACGACCAAGTAAATATGATTTACTTGTATTTTAGTCAAATTTATGCAACATTAGAGTGGTGCATCAAAGTACTAAAGAATGCATAACTAAATACATTAGAAAGGAACTAGTTATAACAAAACATTAAATTACAATAGTTCTCGCATGAATAGTCTTTTGCTTTCTCTAACAACCTCCAATGTTATGGAGTTTTACTTCTTAAGCGTTCTTAACACACTCGTGAATCAATCTAAACACATCTGACTATGATCATCATTGGAATCACACTAATTATTCATAAATGAAAGGTATTTCTATTGTTTAAATCAAAACCAAATCCAAACCTGAAACCACATGAATGACACTAGAAATCAGTCCACTCTGGCCCAAAACTCATCGACAACACTCCAAAACCCATTTAAAACACCCTCCCCTCGAAAACGATCTATTCATTCAAAATGACAACAGTGGATCCATAGAATAATTAATTGACCATGTACGCAAGGAAACAATGTGTAAAGAACCAAGAAACTACTCGTACTTACTCAATCAAAATGGAGAATCAAATTACACTAGCAGAGTGAAAGTAATTAAACGTCAAACAAGAAAAGCAATGTTTGATCGATAAAAAAATAACTCAAATCAAGGTAACACGACCAAGTAAATATGATTTACTTGTATTTTAGTCAAATTTGTGCAACATTAAAGTGGTGCATCAAAGTACTCAAGAATGCTTAACTGAATACATTAGAAACGAACTAGTTATAACAAAACATTAAACTACAATAGTTCTCGCATGGATAGTCTTTTCCTTTCTTTATCAACATCCAATGCTATGGAGTTTTACTTCTTAAGCCTTCTTAAAACACTCGTGAACCAATCTAAACACAACTGATTATGTGGAATCACACTAATTATTCACAAACAAAACGAAGTTTCTGTTGTTTAAATCAAAACCAAAACCTAACCTGAAACCACACGAATGATACTACAAATCAGTACACTCCGGCCCAAAACTCATCGACAACACTCCACAACCCACTTCGAACACTCTCGTGTCGAGAAATAATCGATACATTCAAAATGACAACTGTGGATCCATACAATACTTAATCGACCATCTACACAACGAAACGAGGTGTAAAGAACCAAGAAACTACTCGTATTTACTAAATAAGAATGAAAAATCAAATTACACTAGCGAAGTGATAGAAATCAAACGTCAAACAAGAAAAGCAAAGTTTGATCGATGAAAAATAACTCACGACCAAGTAAATATGATTTACTTGTATTTTAGTCAAAATTCTGCAACAATAGAGTGGTACATCAAAATATTCACGAATGCATAACTAAATACATTAGAAAGGAACTATTTATAACAAAACATTAAACAACAAGAGTTCTCGCATGGATAGTGTTTTGCTTTCTCTAACAACCTCTAATGCTAAGGAGTTTTGATTCTTAAGCCTTCTTAACACACTCGTGAACCACTCTAAACACATCTGATAATGATCATCATTGGAATTACACTAATTAATCATAAATGGAACGTAGTTTCTATTGTTTAAATCAAAACCAAAACCAAACCTAAAAGCACACGAATGACACTTGAAATCAGTCCACTCCGAACCAAAACTCATTGACAACACTCCACAATCTACTTCAAACACTCTCACCTTGAAAAGCAACCGATTCATTTGAAATGACAACTATGGATCCATACAATACTTAATTGACCATCTACACAAGTAAACAATGTGTAAAGAACCAAGAAACTACTCGTATTTACTCAGTAAAAATATAGAATCAAATTACACTAGCGGAGTGAAAGTAATCAAACGTCAAACAAGACGAGCAATGTTTGATCAATGAAATATAACTCAAATCAAGGTAACACGACCAAGTAAATATGATTTACTTGTATTTTAGTCAAATTTGTGCAACATTTGAGTGGTGCATCAAAGTACTCATGAATGCTTAACTAAATACATTAGAAATGAACTAGGTATAACAAAACATTAAACTACAATTGTTCTCGCATGGATAGTCTTTTGCTTTCTCTAACAACCTCCAATGCGATGGAGTTTTGATTCTTAAGCCTTCTTAACACACTCGTGAACCAATCTAAACACATCTGATTATGATCATCATTGGATTCACACTAATTAATCACAAATGAATGTAGTTTCTATTGTTTAAATCAAAACCAAAACCAAACCTGAAACCACACGAATGACATTTAAAATCAGTCCACTACGACCCAAAACTCATCGACAATACTCCACAACCAACTTCAAACACTCTCACCTTGAAAAACAACCGATTCATTCGAAACAACAACTGTGGATCCATACAATACTTAATTGACCATCTACGCAAGTAAACGAGGTGTAAAGGACCGACAAACTACTCGTATTTACTAAATAAGAATGGAGGATCAAATTACATTAGCGGAGTGAAAGTAATCAAACGTCAAATAAGAAAAGCAAAGTTTGATCAATGAAAAATAACCAAACGAAGGTAACACAACCTAGTAAATATGATTTAATTGTATTTTAGTCAAATTGTGCAACAATAGAGTGGTGCATCAAAGTACTCAAGAATGCTAAAATATATACATTCGAAAGGAACCAATTATAACAAAACATTAAACAACAAAATTTCTCGCATGGATAGTCTTTTGCTTTCTCTAACAACCTCCAATGCGTTGGAATTTTGATTCTTAAGCCTTCTTACACACTCGTGAACCAATCTAAACACATCTAATTTATGATCATCATTGAAATCGCACTAATTAATCATAAAAAAAACATAGTTTCTATTGTTTAAATCAAAACCAAATCCAAACCTGAAACCACACGAATGACGCTTGAAATCAGTCCACTCCGACCCAACACTCATAGACAACACTCCACAACCTACTTCAAACACTCGCGCCTCGGAAACAACCAATTCATTCGAAATGACAACTCTGGATCCGTACAATACTTAATTGACCATCTACACAAGTAAACGAGGTGTAAAGAACCAAGAAACTACTTGTATTTACTAAATAAGAATGGAGGATCAAATAACACTAGCGGAGTGAAAGTAATCAAACGTCAAACAAGAAAAGCACTGTTTGATCGATGAAAAATAATTCAAATCAAGGTAACACGACCAAGTAAACATGATTTACTTGTATTTTAGTCGAATTTGTGCAACATTAGAGTGGTGCATCAATATACTCAAGAATGCTTAACTAAAGAAAGGAACTAGTTATAACAAAACATTAAACTAGAATAGTTCTCGCATGGATAGTCTTTTGCTTTCTCTAACAACCTCCAATGCTATAGAGTTTTACTTCTTAAGTCTTCTTAAAACACTCGTGAACCAATCTAAACACATCTGATTATGATCATCATTGGAATCACAATAATTAATCACAAATGGAACGTAGTTTCTATTGTTTAACTCGAAACCAAACCTTAAACTACATGAATGACACTTGAACTCATTCCACTCCGGCGCAAAACTCATCGGCAACACTCCACAACCCACTTCGAACACTCTCGTCTCGAAATACAATCAATTATTTCAAAATGACAACTATGGATCCATAGAATACTTAATTGAACATCTACGACAGGAAACGAGGTGTAAAGAACCAAGAAACTACTCGTATTTACTCAATAAAAAGGGAGAATCAAATCACACTAGCGGAGTGAAAGTAATCAAACGTCAAACAAGAAAAGCAATTTTGATCGATTAAAAAAAACTCAAATCAAGGTAACACGACCATGTAAATATGATTTACTTGTATTTTTGTCAAATTTGTGCTAAATTAGAGTGGTGCATCAAAGTACTCAAGAATATTTAACTAAATACATTTGAAAGGAACTAGTTATAACAAGCCATTAAACTACAATAGTTCTCGCATGGATAGGCTTTTGCTTTCTCTAACAACCTCCAGTGCTATGGAGTTTTACTTCTTAAGCCTTCTTAACACACTCGTGAACCTATCTAAACACATCTAGTTATGATCATCAGTGGATTCACACTAATTAATCACAAATGGAACGTAGTTTCTATTGTTTAAATCAAAACCAAAACCAAACCTGAAACCACACGAATGACACTTGAAATCAGTCCACTCTGACCAAAAACTCATCGACAACACTCCACAACCTACTTCAAACACTCTCGCCTCGAAAAACAAACAATTCATTCGAAATGACAACAGTGGATCCATACAATACTTAATTGACAATCTACGCAAGTAAACGAGGTGTAAAGAACCAATAAACTACTCGTATTTACTAAATAAGATTGGAGGATCAAATTACACTAGCGGAGTGAAAGAAATCAAACGTCAAACAAGAAAAGCAATGTTTGATCGATGAAAAATAACTCAAATCAAGGTAACACGACCAAGTAAATATGATTTACTTGTATTTTAGTCAAATTTTTGCAACATTTGAGTGGTGCATCTAAGTACTCAAGAATGCGTAACTAACTACATTAGAAAGGAACTAGTTATAATAAAACATTAAACTACAATTGTTCTCCCATGGATAGTCTTATGCTTTCTCTAACAACCTCCAATGCGATGGAGTTTTCATTTTTAAGCCTTCTTAACACACTCGTGTACCAATCTAAACACATCTGATTATGACCATCATTGGATTCACACTAATTAATCACAAATGGAATGTACATTCTATTGTTTAAATCAAAATGAAAACAGAACCTGAAACCACACGAATGACACTTAAAATCAGTCCACTCCGACCAAAAACTCATCGACAACACTCCACAACCAACTTCAAACACTCTCACCTCGAAAAACAACCGATTCATTTGAAATGACAACTATGGATCCATACAATACTTAATTGACCATCTACGCAAGTAAACGAGGTGTAAAGAACGAACAAACTACTCGTATTTACTAAATAAGAATGGAGGATCAAATTACACTAGCGGAGTGAAAGTAATCAAACGTCAAACAAGAAAAGCAAAGTTTGATCGATGAAAAATAACCAAACGAAGGTAACACAACCTAGTAAATATGATTTACTTGTACTTTAGTCAAATTTGTGCAACATTACAGTGGTGCATCAAAGTACTCAAGAATGTTTAACTAAATACATTGGAAAGGAACTAGTTATAGCAATAAATTAAACAACAAGAGTTCTCGCATGGATAGTCTTTTGCTTTCTCTAACAACCTCCAATGCGTTGGAGTTTTGATTCTTAAGCATTCTTAACACACTCGTGAACCAATCTAAACACATCTAATTATGATCATCATGACGGGTTTGCTAGAACACAAAATCCATGTTTAACCTTTTAAACATTCTGAAAAAAAAAACGCAGCGGATATATGGCTTTTAAAACGATTTAAAGCTGAAAATCTTATCTTCTATATATTCATTTGTTATGAAAACAAACCCAAATCATGAGGATCATTCTTATGTGAATAGACAAGCTATGTGTACATATAATAACACAATATGGCAACCTCAAAGGGCTGCCAAATACTACCTCCTTCCAGCAGTTAGATGTTGATGAATGAAAGGAGTTTGAAGGCTGAAATGTTGCCAAAGCTTCCAAGTTGGACTTCCTCTAACGTCGACTCCCACAAAGCTTTGAGTTACCTTCGCACTTGCTTGGATTTGGACTCCAAAACACCAAATGTAAGCTGCCAAATTAAGGCTTCCAAAAACCGTGAGTTTGAGCAGCAACTTTGATGATGTTAGAAGATAGAATCGACCCCAAAGTTCCAAGAAAGGAACCCTCAAGTGTTTATACCCCAAGCCTTGTACAAACACCACTCTTGCTAGGTAGAGATACACCAAGATGAAGCTCAAAAAAAAACAATCTTCTGCTGCTTATTTCCATGAACAAGAGGAGAGCAAAAGAGAGAGTTTCTTTGTTGCATATCAATTGAATGATAATGGCTGGAACAAGTTCTTTCAAGACCCCTTAATTGTGTATTGTCTTTTCAAGAAAAGTGGTCCAATAGAAACAAGGGGAGGGGGCCGAAAAACTCATTTGAAAAAGGGTTCCCCCTTTTTTTTATTAAACACAATACACAAGTTGTGGGTCTTATAATTTGGTCCTCTTAGAAAATGTATACAACTAACCAATTAATTGTATAACATATATAGCCATTATTAATTTGTAATGTCATCTAACTAATATAAATAACATTACAAATAATATCATTGAACAAAATATCCTAATAAATTGTTCCATGTCATATGCAACTTGTTTAGAAAACCCATTTTCCAAATTGGTGTTAATATTTTATTGCATGATCATATCATCAATAAATATTATTTGGTGTTTGCTAAGCTTGTTATTGGGTATAACCCGACTTGGATCATAACGTACTAACCACATCAATATTCTAAGTGTCTTGGGCACATCGAATCCTACAATCTCCCACTTGCCCAAGATTCATAGAAGATTGATGCAAGCAGTAAATACCGCCTAACAACGGTTTACTACCCTTAATACGCATGACTTATAGCCATTCAATAACATCATCCCTTTCAAGTACCCTACTTGATATGATTAGGTGAATTAATCATCTATCCTTTTGTTACAGATGTCATGTTAAATCCAAGGACACAGAATGATCATTCCTTGTTGATTTAACTTAATCAGGCCTTAGACATCTAACTCTCAACGAATAAGAGGAACAAATTCCATCTTGACTACATACGTTTCTCACAAACACCTCGTGTTATACCTGGACATATCCTTATGTACTGTCCACTATTTCAGGACAGTGAAGAATATGCTCAAGGTATAATACTTGGTGAACATCAAAACCTAATATGTATCTCAGGTCGGAGGATACCAAATGATATTCGCCTTTACTCAAATTTATTTATGATCAATCAATAAGATTCCATGTAGTAAAATTTGAGATGCGGGTTAGTCCAATATTTGTAACCCACAAATATCTATGAACCTTGGTAGCAACCCATTGCTCTATATTCATCCTTATGAATATCAACCAATCCAAGTTCATAATAGTCTTACCTTCAAACTTGTTCCCACAAGTATGAACGACTACGGACATTTAGAGTAAACATTTTACTCATGGATTAAACATGCTAAATTGGAATATTATTTGAAACATTATAACCAAATAATTTTATTCAAATAATAGAAAATTCCATATATCCAAATGCTAAATTTACAGATCATATCCAATCACTAGAATATCGAAGTCCCATGGCACAAGTATGACCTTCATGCTTTGCCTTTTCAAGGAGCTTCGTGAGAGGATCAGCAACGTTTTGATCCGTGTGAACTTTGCGAATACATATCTTTCCCTTTTCAACTTCATCTCGTATGTAGTTGAATCTCCGCTCAATGTGCCTAGTCTTTTGATGAGCACGGGGTTCCTTGATTTGAGCAATCGCACCCTCGTTATCACAAAAGATCTCTAGGGGGTCCTGAATGGAGGGGACAACCCCTAGATCGGCAATGAATTTCTTTAACCATGCAGCTTCTTGAGCTGCCAATGAGGCGGCGACATATTCTGATTCTGTAGTTGATAGAGCCACCACATCCTGCTTGGAGCTCTTCCAAGAGACAGCTCCTCCATTCAGAATGAAAATGTATCCCGATTGTGACCGTGAATCGTCACGATCGGTTTGGAAACTCGCATCCGTGTAACCTTTTACAACGAGCTCCTCGTCACCAGATCCATAGATCAGGAACATATCTCTTGTCCTCCTTAGGTACTTAAGTATGTTCTTAACAGCCATCCAATGACTGTTTCCAGGATTTTGCTGGTAACGGCTTGTCATGCTCAAAGCGCATGACACGTCCGGTCGAGTGCATATCATTGCATACATGATGGATCCAATAGCAGATGCATATGGGATTGCCTTCATTTTATCTTGCTCATTCTTTGAGCTTGGACATTGAGTCGTACTCAATATCGTTCCTCTTTGAATAGGTACGGTACCTTTCTTAGAGTTCTCCATCTTGAACCTTTTCAAGATCTTATCAATGTATGCACTTTGATTCAAACCAATCAACCGCCTTGATCTATCCCTATAGATCTTTATTCCTAGAATATAGGCGGCTTCACCAAGATCCTTGATGGAAAAACAACTTCCAAGCCAGGTTTTTACACCTTCCAAGGTTGGAATGTCATTTCCAAATAGTAGTATGTCATCAACATACAATACTAGGAAAGTTACTGTGCTCCCACTAGCCTTCTTATACACACAAGCCTCATCAGCGTTTTTGATGAAGCCAAATTTCTTTACTTCCTCATCAAAACGGTGATTCCAGCTTCTCGATGCTTGTTTCAATCCATAGATTGATTTCTTTAACTTGCATACTTTATTAGGATGTTTTGGATCGACAAAACCTTCAGGCTGAACCATATAGACATCTTCCTCAAGATATCCATTTAGGAAAGCGGTTTTGACATCCATTTGCCAAATCTCATAATCATAATGAGCAGCTATGGCAAACAATATCCTTATAGACTTTAGCATCGCAACAGGTGAGAAGGTTTCATCATAATCAACCCCTTGAGTTTGAGTGAAACCCTTTGCTACAAGTCTAGCTTTATAAGTATCCAAGTTTCCATGCATATCGGTTTTCTTCTTGAAAACCCACTTACTTCCAACTACCTTGGAATTAAGAGGTGGTACAACAAGTTCCCAAACTTGATTGTCATACATGGATTGCATCTCAACGTTCATGGCCTCAAGCCATTTGTCACAATCCAAATTGGACACTGCATCATGGTATGTGGTTGGTTCATCTGAATCTACCACATAGCATCCATCCATGAAAAATCCGTATCTTTCAGGTGGATTACTAGTTCTACCACTTCTGCGAACGTTTTGCGTGTATTGATCAACCATTTGATCATCCTCAGCATCCTCATGTTGAGTGCTAGTTTCAACCAAACGTGCATCGAGTTGTGGTTCTTGATCCTCTTCAAGATCCACTGTTCTACTGCTAGTTCCTTGCATAAGGAACTTTGCTTCTAAGAACTCACCCTTTCTGGCAACAAACACTTTTTGTTCCATTGGATCATAGAAATAATATCCCATAGAATCTCTAGGATATCCAATAAAGATACACTTGGTGGATCGGACATCCAATTTGTTTGGGGTGGGAGTCTTAACATAAGCCTCACATCCCCAAACCCTTAAGTACGATAGGGATGGAACTCTTCCATGCCATATCTCAAAAGGTGTCCTTTCCACCTTTTTGGTTGGGGCCATGTTTAGAATACGGGCCGCGGAGAGCAAAGCGAAACCCCAAAATGATAGAGGTAATGTGCTTCTAGCCATCATAGATCGGACCATATCCAATAAGGTTCGATTCCTCCTCTCAGACACACCATTATGTTGTGGTGTTCCAGGTGGAGTGAGTTGTGAGACAATCCCACAACTCCTAAGATGATCTTGAAAAACATCACTTAGGTATTCACCTCCTCTATCGGTACGGAGAACTTTAATTGACTTGTTGAGTTGATTTTCTACTTCATTCTTGAAGATTTTGAACATTTCAAAAGCTTCATCTTTGTGCCTTAATAAGTACACATACCCATAGCGACTATAATCGTCGGTAAAGGTAATGAAGTATCTTTCACCATTCCTAGTCATTGGCTTAAAAGGACCACATACATCCGAATGTATGATTCCTAATAAATCCTTTGCCCTTTCGGTAGTCCCACTAAAAGGTGCCTTAGTCATCTTACCTTGTAAACAAGATTCACAAACATCAAATGAATCATATTCATTTGTTTTTAAAAGACCATTCTTTTGAAGTGTTTGTAAACGTTTCTTGTTTATATGGCCAAGACGACAATGCCAAAGATAGGTATCACTTAAGTCCAACTTGAGTTTCTTGGTGTTAGTTTGGTACAATGAACTATTTAAAGTATTTTCATGAACCAATTCATAAATACCATTAATTGGAATAGCTTTAAAATAGAACATACCATTTAAAGAAACATGAATATCATTTTCAATAAAAGATAATACATAATCATAATGTCTTAATTGGGATACAGAAATAATGTTCCTAGTCAAACTAGGAGCATACAAAACATTCTTCAAAATAACTTCCAAACCACTTGGAAGTCTTAGGATGTAGTCTCCACGAGCTTCAACTAAGACTTTAGTTCCATTTCCCATGAAGAGGCTAACATCCCCTTGTTTGAAGTCCCTACTTCTTGTGAACCCCTGCAACAAATTGCAAATGTGAGTTCCACATCCGGTATCCAATACCCATGTGTTAGAAGATGTAATATTAAGATCAATATGAATCATGTATATTGTACCTGAGGTCTGCCCGGCATCCCTCTTCGCTTTCAACTCTTGGAGATGGACAGGACAATTCCTTGCCCAATGTCCAATCTCCCCACACTTGAAGCATGGGTCATTAGTGGCAACCTTTTGCCTTTTCTCTTGTGGTTTGGGTGGTACCCTTACCACCCCTTTCCCTTTTCCCCAAGCAGGTCCCTTACCCTTAGCAACCTTTGCCTTGGGTGCGGGACGAGGCCTTTTATTGTTCCCACCTTCATTGATGGTGAGAACGGGTAAAACCCTTTTACCCATGGCCGCCTCGGCCGTTTTAAGCATTGAGTGAAGCTCACCAATGCTCTTGTCCCAAGCATTCATGTTGTAGTTCAACACAAACGTTTCGAACTTCTTGGTAAGGCCATTAAGGATCAAATCCGTGGCCAATTCCTTCGAGACGGGACAATTAAGCCTCTCGAGGCGGTCAATATGACTTTTCATCTTAAGAACATAAGATGAAACAGATTGGTTGTCGTCCATACGACATGCATGGAGTGCTCGAACCGTTTCGAAGCGCTCAACCCTTGCTTGCTGTTGGAACGTTTCCTTCAGCTGGGTTATCATGTCATAAGCTCCGTGATGTTCATACTCCTTTTGGAGATCCGGAGTCATGCTCGCTAGCATGAGACAAGACACTTGGACGGAGTCCTCAGTGTACTTCAACCAATCGTTGAAGGCCTCCTCATCATCCTCGCTAGGTTGATCGGGGATAGGGTCGTCTAAAACATATGATCTTCTCTCTTGCTTGAGAACGATTCTCAAGTTTCGATACCAATCGATGAAGTTGTTATGATTTAGACGTTCCTTTTGGAGGATCGCTCGTAGAGATTGGTTGGACGCGGATGAGTTATCGGAATTATCATTATTTGAGGCCATCTACAAAATTTAACAAAGTTTTATTTTAGTATTTTCGATATTGTAATTTTAATAATAAATGCCTTTTAAGGTCTTTTCATATTAAAATCTAGAACCCAACATTACATTTAAATTGTGGTTAGGTGACCTTTATCCCACGTTTTAAATTAATAAGGTGGTCAACGTTTGACGATTGCAACCATTTGCAACTTCTAGAAATATGGGATCGACTTGAAACATCATATGTAAAGTCGGCATGTTAATCCCATCAACACCATTTGGAAACCACATCGTAGGTGATCCATTTGACATGATTTGCAAATCAAGACACCCTACTTACACCCACGTGTGAGTTTGCCAAAACAAGTGGTTAGGTGACCTTTATCCCACAAATAAGGCATTCTCACCTCAAGTCACAAGTTCCCTCAAAATGGTTAGGTGACCTTTATCCCACTAAGAGTTCCCAAGTGACTCAAGTGTTGTGTAAAAGGACGGTGTTGATCTTGTTTGTAAAAAAAAGTTTAGAGGTTTCAAAATTCTAGTTTAGAAAACTCTATGTACTTGTATTTGCATGCTTTCAAATACAAGGTACCCTATGGTTCTTTGATTAAAACCTATTTTAATCTTTAAAATCATTAAACCATTTTAATAACTTTTATTAACTTTAAAGAACCAACATTTTCAGCTTGTTAAGTTTGTTAATGAGTTTGTTATGAATATTCAAATACAAACCAAACAATCAAACAACAAACAATCAAACAAGCATATATACAAACATGAGTGCATAACCATAGCTACTAAGTTGACAACACTTGTTTGCCATCACAAGTGTTGTCATAAGGTCTTTTCTAAGGTTGAAAACAATCACAAAATGCAGGTCATCTTGGACCCCACTTGAACTTGCATCCATATGCTTCAAGTTCCATGTCTTTGATGTCCATCTTCGGGTCTTGAACTTGTGCATCTTCCTTTTACAAAATTGTATCCTAATACATTTTTCTAATAAAAGAAATGCACCTAATCTATTACAAACCCAAATGAATGAATAATTACAACCCAAATAATGAAACAAAATTACAACCAAATTGAATGAATGAATACAACCAACACAAGCATCCAAACATCACAAGGTCAATGGCTAGGTTATGCACTTTATCATCCAATGATCATAACATCAAAACACCTAATGAAACCCCTTTTAAAACCACCAAATTTCAGCCAACATAAACTGAAATTTTTGGTTTTAAATATTGTCCAAACAATCAACACATCAAGATATGTATCTTTCAAGATCTAATCACTAGAACACAAAATCCATGTTTAACCTTTAAACATTCTGAAAAAAAAAACGCAGCGGATATATGGCTTTTAAAACGATTTTAAAGCTGAAAATCTTATCTTCTATATATTCATTTGTTATGAAAACAAACCCAAATCATGAGGATCATTCTTATGTGAATAGACAAGCTATGTGTACATATAATAACACAATATGGCAACCTCAAAGGGCTGCCAAATACTACCTCCTTCCAGCAGTTAGATGTTGATGAATGAAAGGAGTTTGAAGGCTGAAATGTTGCCAAAGCTTCCAAGTTGGACTTCCTCTAACGTCGACTCCCACAAAGCTTTGAGTTACCTTCGCACTTGCTTGGATTTGGACTCCAAAACACCAAATGTAAGCTGCCAAATTAAGGCTTCCAAAAACCGTGAGTTTGAGCAGCAACTTTGATGATGTTAGAAGATAGAATCGACCCCAAAGTTCCAAGAAAGGAACCCTCAAGTGTTTATACCCCAAGCCTTGTACAAACACCACTCTTGCTAGGTAGAGATACACCAAGATGAAGCTCAAAAAAAACAATCTTCTGCTGCTTATTTCCGTGAACAAGAGGAGAGCAAAAGAGAGAGTTTCTTTGTTGCATATCAATTGAATGATAATGGCTGGAACAAGTTCTTTCAAGACCCCTTAATTGTGTATTGTCTTTTCAAGAAAAGTGGTCCAATAGAAACAAGGGGAGGGGGCCGAAAAACTCATTTGAAAAAGGGTTCCCCTTTTTTTTATTAAACACAATACACAAGTTGTGGGTCTTATAATTTGGTCCTCTTAGAAAATGTATACAACTAACCAATTAATTGTATAACATATATAGCCATTATTAATTTGTAATGTCATCTAACTAATATAAATAACATTACAAATAATATCATTGAACAAAATATCCTAATAAATTGTTCCATGTCATATGCAACTTGTTTAGAAAACCCATTTTCCAAATTGGTGTTAATATTTTATTGCATGATCATATCATCAATAAATATTATTTGGTGTTTGCTAAGCTTGTTATTGGGTATAACCCGACTTGGATCATAACGTACTAACCACATCAATATTCTAAGTGTCTTGGGCACATCGAATCCTACACATCATTGAAATCACACTAATTAATCACAAATGGAACGTAGTTTCTGTTGTTTAAATCAAAACCAAAACCAAACCTGAAACCACACGAATGACGCTTGAAATCAGTCCACTCCGACCCAACACTCATAGACAACACTCCCCAACCTACTTCAAACACTCTCTCCTCGAAAAACAACCAATTCATTCGAAATGACAACTGTGGATTCGTACAATACTTAATTGACCAACTACACAAGTAAACGAGGTGTAAAGAACCAAGAAACTACTCGTATTTACTAAATAAGAATGGAGGATCAAAGTACACTAGCGGAGTGAAAGTAATCAAACGTCAAACAAGAAAAGCACTGTTTGATCGATGAAAAATAATTCAAATCAAGGTTACACGACCAAGTAAACATGATTCACTTGTATTTTAGTCAAATTTGTGCAACATTAGAGTGGTGCATCAATATACTCAAGAATGCTTAACTTAAGAAAGGAACTAGTTATAACAAAACATTAAACTACAATAGTTCTCGCATGGATAGTCTTTTGCTTTCTCTAACAACCTCCAATGCTATAGAGTTTTACTTCTTAAGTCTTCTTCAAACACTCGTGAACCAATCTAAACACATCTGATTATGATCATCATTGGAATCACACTAATTAATCACAAAAAGCAACGTAGTTTTTATTGTTTTAATCAAAATCTAAACCAAACCTGAAACCACATGAATGACACTTGAAATTTGTCCACTCCGGCCTAAAAATCATCTACAACACTCCAAAACCCACTTCGAACACTCTCGCCTCGAAAAATAACCGATTCATTCAAAATAACAACTATGGATCCATATAATACTTAATTGACCATCTACGTAAGGAAATGAGGTGTAAAGAACCAAGATACTGCTTGTATTTACTCCATAAAAATGGAGAATCATATTATACTAGCGGAGTGAAAGTAATCAAACATCAAACAAGAAAAGAAATGTTTGATCGATGAAAATTAACTCAAATCAAAGTAACACGACCAAGTAAATATGATTTACTTGTATTTTAGTCAAATTTGTGTAACATTAGAGTGGTGCATCAAAGTACTCGAGATGTTTAACTAATACATTAGAAAGGAACTACTTATAACAAAACATTAACCAACAATAGTTCTCGCATGGATAGCCTTTCTCTAACAACCCCGCTATGCCTTCTTAACACACTCGTGAACCAATCTAAACACATCTGATTATGATCATCATTGGAATCACACTAATTAATCACAAAAAGCAACGTAGTTTCTATTGTTTTAATCAAAATCTAAACCAAACCTGAAACCACATGAATGACACTTGAAATTTGTCCACTCCGACCCAAAAATCATCAACAACACTCCAAAACCCACTTCAAACACTCTCACCTTGAAAAACAACCGATTCATTCAAAATAACAACTATGGATCCATATAATACTTAATTGACCATTTACGTAAGGAAACGAGGTGTAAAGAACCAAGAAACTGCTTGTATTTACTCAATAAAAATGGAGAATCATATTACACTAGCGGAGTGAAAGTAATCAAACATCAAACAAGAAAAGCAATGTTTGATCGATGAAAAATAACTCAAATCAATGTAACACGACCAAGTAAATATGATTTACTTGTATTTTAGTCCAATTTGTGTAACATTAGAGTGGTGCATCAAAGTACTTGAGAATGTTTAACTAAATACATTAGAAAGGAACTAGTTATAACAAAACATTAAACTACAATAGTTCTCGCATGGATAGTCTTTTGCTTTCTCTAAAAACCTCCAATGCTATGGAGTTTTACTTCTTAAGCCTTCTTAACACACTCGTAAAACAATCCAAACACATCTGATTATGATCATCATTGCAATCATACTAATTATTCACAAACTTAAAACCCCATTATTGATATTTGAAAACAGTCCATTCCGGCCCAAAACTCATCCACAACACTCCACAATCCACTTCGAACACTCTCGTGTCGAATTACAATCGATTCATTCAAAATGACAACTGTGGATGCATACAATACTTAATCGGCCATCTACACAAGGAAACGAGGTGTAAAGAACCATAAACTATTCGTATTTACAAAATAAGAATGATAGAAATCAAACGTCAAACAAGAAAAGCAAAGTTTGATCGATGAAAAATAACTCAATCAAGGTAACACGACCAAGTAAATATGATTTACTTGTATTTTTGTCAAAATTATGGAACAATATAGTTCTGCATCAAAATATTTACGAATGCAAAACTAATACATTAGAAAGGAACTAGTTTTAACAAAACATTAACCAACAATAGTTCTCGCATGGATAGTCTTTTACTTTTTCTAACAACCTCCAATGCTATGGAATTTTGATTCTTAAGCCTTCTTAACATACTCGTAAACCAATCGAAACACATCTGATTATGATCATCATAGGAATCACACTAATTATTCACAAATGGAATGTAGATTCTATTGTTTAAATCAAAACCAAAACAAAACTTGAAACCACACGAATGACACTTGAAATCAGTCTACTCCGGCCCAAAACTCATCGACAATACTCCACAACCCACTTCGAACGCTCTCGCCTTGAAAAACAACCGATTCATTAAAAATGACAACTGTGGATCCATACAATAATTAATTGACCATCTACGCAAGGAAACGAGGTGTAAAGAATGGAGATTCAAATTACACTAGCGGAGTGAAAGAAATCAAACGTCAAACAAGAAAAGCAATGTTTGATCGATGAAACATAATTCAAAGCAAGGTAACACGACCAAGTTAATATGATTTACTTGTATTTTAGTCAAAGTTGTGCAACAGTAGAGTGGTGCATCAAGTACTCAAGAATGCTTAACTAAACACATTAGAAAGGAACTAGTCATAACAAAACATTAAACTACAATAGTTCTCGCATGGATAGTCTTTTGATTTCTCTAACATCCTCCAATGCTATGGAGTTTTACTTCTTAAGCCTTCTTAACACACTCGTGAACTAATCTAAACACATCTGATTATGATCATCATTGGAATCACACTAATTATTCACAAATGGAACGTTGTTTCTATTATTTAAATCAAAACCAAATCCAAACCTGAAACCACATGAATAACACTTGAAATCAGTCCACTACGGCCCAAAACTCATCGACAACACTCCAAAACCCATTTCAAATACCCTCGCCTCGAAAAAGAACCAATTCATTCAAAATGACATCTTTGGATCCATAGAATAATTAATTGACCATCTACGCAAGGAAACGAAGTGTAAAGAACCAAGAAAGTACTCGTATTTACTCAATAAAAATGGAGAATCAAATTACACTAGCAGAGTGAAAGTAATCAAACAACAAAAGCAATGTTAGATCGATAAAAAATAACTCAAATCAAGATAACACGACCAAGTAAATATGATTTCTTGTGTTTTAGTCAAATTTGTGCAAGATTAGAGTGGTGCATCAAAGTACTAAAGAATGCTTAACTAAATACATTAGAAAGGAACTAGTTATAACAAAACATTAAACTACAATAGTTCTCGCATAGATAGGCTTTTGCTTTCTCTAACAACCTCCAATGCTATGGAGTTTACTTCTTAGTCAAAATTCTGCGACAATAGAGTGGTGCATCAAAATATTCACGAATGCATAACCGAATACAATAGAAAGGACCTAGTTATAACAAAACATTAAACAACAACAGTTCTTGCATGGATAGTCTTTTGCTTTCTCTAACAACCTCCAATGCTATGGAGTTTTGATTCTTAAGCCTTCTTAACACACTCGTGAACCAATCTAAACACATCTGATTATGATCATTATTGGAAACACACTACTTAATTAAAAATATAATTTAGTTTCTATTGTTTAAATCAAAACCCAAACCAAACCTGAAACCACACGAATGACACTTCAAATCAGTCCACTCTTACCAAAATGACAACTGTGGACACATACAATACTTAATTGACCATCTGCGCAAGGAAACGAGATGTAAAGAACCAACAAACTACTCGTATTTACTCATTAAAAATGGAGAATCAAATTAAACAAGCGGAGTTAAAGTTAGCAAACGTCAAACAAGAAAAGCAATGTTTGATCGATGAAAAATAACTCAAATCAAGGTATCACGACCAAGTAAATATGATTTACTTGTATTTTAGTCAAATTTATGCAACATTAGAGTGGTGCATCAAAGTACTAAAGAATACATAACTAAATACATAAAAAGGAACTAGTTATAACAAAACATTAAATTACAATAGTTCTTGCATGAATAGTCTATTGCTTTCTCTAACAACCTCCAATGTTATGGAGTTTTACCTCTTAAGCGTTCTTAACACACTTGTGAACCAATCTAAACACATCTGACTATGATCATCATTGGAATCACACTAATTATTCACAAATGAAATGTATTTCTATTGTTTAAATCAAAACCAAATCTGAAAACCACATGAATGACACTTGAAATCAGTCCACTCTGGCCCAAAACTCATCGACAACACTCCAAAACCCATTTAAAACACCCTCCCCTCGAAAATCGACCTATTCATTCAAAATGACAACAGTGGATCCATAGAATAATTAATTGACCATGTACGCAAGGAAACAATGTGTAAAGAACCAAGAAACTACTCGTTTTTACTCAATAAAAATGGAGAATCAAATTACACTAGCAGAGTGAAAGTAATTAAACGTCAAACTAGAAAAGCAATGTTTGATCGATAAAAAAATAACTCAAATCAAGGTAACACGACCAAGTATATATGATTTACTTGTATTTTAGTCAAATTTGTGCAACATTAGAGTGGTGCATCAAAGTACTCAAGAATGCTTAACTAAATACATTAGAAAGGAACTAGCTATAACAAAACATTAAACTACAATAGTTCTCGCATTGATAGTCTTTTGCTTTCTCTAACAAACTCTATTGCTATATACATTTACTTCTTAAGCCTTCTTAACACACTCATGAACCAATCTAAACACATCTGATTATGATCATCATTGGAATCACACCAATTATTCACAAACGAAACGACACAAATGATACTTCAAATCAGTCCACTCCGGCCCAAAACTCATCGGCAACACTCCACAACCCACTTCGAACACTCTCATCTCGAAAAACAACCGATTCATTCAATATGACAATTGTGGATCCATATAATACTTAATCGACCATCTACGCAAGGAGACGAGGTGTAAAGAACCAAGAAACTACTTGTATTTACTAAATAAGAATGGAGAATCAAATTACACTAGTGAAGTGATAGTAATCAAACGTCAAACAAAGAAAGCATAGTTTGATTGATGAAAAAGGGATATCTATATAATCCGATCGATTGCGTAAAGCCCGCGGTAGCAGCGGAACCGTAACTCAACTCAAGGTAACATGACCAAGTAAATATGATTTACTTGAATTTTAGTCAAAATTCTGTAACAATAGAGTGGTGCATCAAAATATTCACGAATGCATAACTAAATACATTAGAAAGGATGTAGTTAAAACAAAACATTAAACAATAATAGTTCTCGTATAGATGGTCTTTTGCTTTCTCTAACAACCTCCAATGCTATGGAGTTTTGATTCTTAAGCCTTCTTAACACACTCGTTACCAATCTAAACACATCTAATTATGATCATTATTTGAATCACACAAATTATTAACAAATGGAACGTAGTTTCTATTGTTTAAATCAAAACCAAAACCAAACCATAAACAACATGAATGACACTTAAAATTAGTCCACTCCGGCCTAAAACTCATCAACAACACTCCACAACCCACTTCGAACACTCTCGCCTTGAAAAACAACCGATTCATTCAAAATGACAATAGTGGATCCATACAATACTTAATTGACCATCTACAAAAGGATGGAGGATCAAATCATACTAGCGGAGTGGAATAAATCAAACGTCAAACAAGAAAGGCAATGTTTGATCGATGAAAAATAACTCAAATCAAGGTAACACGACCAAGTAATATGATTTATTTGTATTACATTAGAGTGATGCATCAAGTACTCAAGAATGCTTAACTAAACATATTAGAAAGGAACTAGTTATAACAAAACATTAAACTACAATAGTTCTCGCATGGATAGTCTTTTGCTTTCTCTAACAACCTCCAATGTTATAGAGTTTTACTTCTTAAGCCTTGTTAACACACTCGTTAACCAATCTAACCGCATCAGATTATGATCATCATTGGAATCACAATAATTAATCACAAATGGAACGAAGTTTCTATTGTTTAAATCAAAACCAAAACAAAACCTGAAACCACACGAATGACACTGAAAATAAGAATGGAGGAGCAAATTACACTAGCAGAGTGAAAATAATTAAACGTCAAACAAGAAAAGCAAAGTTTGATCGATGAAAAATAACACAAATGAAGGTTGTTCGACCAAGTAAATATGATTTACTTGTATTTTAGTCAAATTTGTGCAACATTAGAGTGGTGCATCAAAGAACTCAAGAATGCATAACTAAATACATTAGAAAGGAACTAGTTATAACAAAATATTAAACAACAAGAGGTCTCGCATGGATAGTCTTTTGCTTTCTCTAACAACCTCCAATGCGATGGAGTTTTGATTATTAAGCCTTTTTAACACACTCGTGAACCAATCTAAACACATCTGATTATGATCATCATTGGAATTACACTAATTAATCATAAATGGAAAGTAGTTTCTATTGTTTAAATCAAAACCAAAAGAAAACCTAAAATGACACGAATGACACTTGAAATCAGTCCACTCCGACCATAAACTCATCGACAACACTCCACAACCTACTTCAAAGACTCTCGCCTCGAAAAACAACCGATTCATTTGAAATGACAACTGTGGATCGGAAAATACTTAATTGACCATCTATGCCTGTAAACGAGGTGTAAAGAACCAAGAAAACTACTCGTATTTATTCGATAAAAATGGAGAAGGAAATTACACTAGCAGAGTGGGAAAGAAATCAAACGTCAAACAAGAAAAGCAATGTTTGATCAATGAAATATAACTCAAATCAAGGTAACAACACCAAGTAAATATGATTTACTTCTATTTTAGTCAAATTTGTGCAACATTTGAGTGGTGCATCAAAGTACTCAACAATGCTTAACTAAATACATTAGAAAGGAACTAGGTATAACAAAACATTAAACTACAATTGTTCTCGCAAGGATAGTCTTTTGCTTTGTCTAACAACCTCCAATGCGATGGAGTTTTGATTCTTAAGCCTTCTTAAAACACTCGTGAACCAATCTAAACACATCTGATTATGATCATCATTGGATTCACACTAATTAATCACAAAGGGAATGTAGTTTCTATTGTTTAAATCAAAACCAAAACCAAACCTGAAACCACACGAATGACACTTAAAATCAGTCCACTACGACCCAAAACTCATCGACAACACTCCACAACCAACTTCAAAAACTCTCACCTCGAAAAACAACCGATTCATTCGAAATGACAACTGTGGATCCATACAATACTTAATTGACCATCTACGCAAGTAAACGAGGTGTAAAGGACCGACAAACTACTCGTATTTACTAAATAAGAATGGAGGATCAAATTACACTAGCGGAGTGAAAGTAATCAAACGTCAAACAAGAAAAGCAAAGTTTGATCGATGAAAAATAACCAAACGAAGGTAACACAACCTAGTAAATATGATTTACTTGTACTTTAGTCAAATTTGTGCAACATTACAATGGTGCATCAAAGTACTCAAGAATGCTTAACTAAATACATTGGAAAGGAACTAGTTATAACAAAACATTAAACAACAAGAGTTCTCGCATGGATAGTCTTTTGCTTTCTCTAACAACCTCCAATGCGTTGGAGTTTTGATTCTTAAGCATTCTTAACACACTCGTGAACCAATCTAAACACATCCAACTATGATTATCATTGAAATCACACTAATTAATCACAAATGGACATATTTCTATTGTTTAAATCAAAACCAAAACCAAACCTGAACCACATGAATGTCATTAGAGTGGTGCATCAAAGTACTCAAGAATGCTTAATAAATACATTAGAAAGGAACTAGTTATAACAAAACATTAACCAGTAAGAGTTCTCGCATGGATAGTCTTTTGCTTTCTCTAACAACTTCCAATGCATTGGAGTTTTGATTCTAAAGCCTTCTTAACAAACTCGAGAACCAATCTAAACACATCTAATTATGATCATCATTGATCTCACACTAATTAATCACAAATGGAACATAGTTTCTATTGTTTAAATCAAAACAAAAACCAAACCTGAAACCATACGAATGACACTTGAAATCAGTCCACTCCGACCCAACACTCATAGACAACACTCCACAACCTACTTCAAACACTCTCACCTCAAAAAACAACCGATTCATTCGAAATGACAACTGTGGATCCATACAATACTTAATTGACCATCTACGCAAGTAAACGAGGTGTAAAGGACCGCCAAACTACTCGTAATTACTAAATAAGAATGGAGGATCAAATTACACTAGCGGAGTGAAAGTAATCAAACGTCGAACAAGAAAAGCAAAGTTTGATCGATGAAAAATAACCAAACGAAGGTAACACAACCTAGTAAATATGATTTACTTGTATTTTAGTGAAATTTGTGCAACATTAGAGTGGTGCATCAAAGTACTCAAGAATGCTTAACTAAATACATTAGAAAGGGACTAGTTATAATAAAACATTAAACTACAATTGTTCTCGCATGGATAGTCTTTTGCTTTCTCTAACAACCTCCAATGCGATGGAGTTTTGATTTTTAAGCCTTCTTAACACACTCGTGAACCAATCTAAACACATCTGATTATGATCATCATTGGATTCACACTAATTAATCACAAATGGAATGTACTTTCTATTGTTTAAATCAAAACAAAAACAGAACCTGAATCCACACGAATGACACTTAAAATCAGTCCACTCCGACCCAGAACTCCTCGACAACACTCCACAACCAACTTCAAACACTCTCACCTCGAAAAATAACCTATTCATTCGAAATGACAACTGTGGATCCATACAATACTTAATTGACCATCTACACAAGTAAACGAGGTGTAAAGAACCAACAAACTACTCGTATTTACTAAATAAGAATGGAGGATCAAATTACACTAGCGGAGTGAAAGTAATCAAACGTCAAACAAGAAAAGCAAAGTTTGATCGATGAAAAATAACCAAACGAAGGTAACACAACCTAGTAAATATGATTTACTTGTACTTTACTCAAATTTGTGCAACATTACAATGGTGCATCAAAGTACAATGCTTAACTAAATACATTGGAAAGGAACTAGTTATAACAAAACATTAAACAACAAGAGTTCTCGCATCGATAGTCTTTTGCTTTCTCTAACAACCTCCAATGCGTTGGAGTTTTGATTCTTAAGCATTCTTAACACACTCGTGAACCAATCTAAACACATCCAACTATGATTATCATTGAAATCACACTAATTAATCACAAATGGAACATAGTTTCTATTGTTTAAATCAAAACCAAAACCAAACCTGAAACCACATGAATGTCATTAGAGTGGTGCATCAAAGTACTCAAGAATGCTTAACTAAATACATTAGAAAGGAACTAGTTATAACAAAACATTAACCAATAAGAGTTCTCGCATGGATAGTCTTTTGCTTTCTCTAACAACTTCCAATGCATTGGAGTTTTGATTCTTAAGCCTTCTTAACACACTCGTGAACCAATCTAAACACATCTAATTATGATCATCATTGATCTCACACTAATTAATCACAAATGGAACATAGTTTCTATTGTTTAAATCAAAACAAAAACCAAACCTGAAACCATACGAATGACACTTGAAATCAGTCCACTCCGACCCAACACTCATAGACAACACTCCACAACCTACTTCAAACACTCTCGCCTCGGAAAACAACCGATTCAATCGAAATGACAACTGTGGATCCGTACAATACTTAATTGACCATCTACGCCAGGAAACGAGGTGTAAAGAACCAATAAACTACTCGTATTTACTCAATAAAAATGGAGAATCAAATCACACTAGCGGAGTGAAAGTAATCAGACGTCAAACAAGAAAAGCAATTTTTATCGATGAAAAATAACTCAAATCATGGTAACACGACCGTGTAAATATGATTTACTTGTATTTTAGTCAGGTGCAACATTAGAGTGGTGCATCAAAGTACTCAAGAATGCTTAACTAAATACATTAGAAAGGAACTAGTTATAACAAAACATTAAACTACAATAGTTCTCGCATGGATAGTCTTTCGCTTTCAACCTCCAATGTTATCGAGTTTTACTTCTTAAGCTTTCTAAACACACTCGTGAACCAATCTAAACACATCTGATTATGATCGTCATTGGAATCACACTAATTAATCACAAATGGAACATAGTTTCCATTGTTTAAATCAAAACCAAACTAAACCTGAAACCACACGAATGACACTTGAAATCAGTCCACTACGACCCAAAACTCATCAACAAAACTCCACAACCTACTTCAAACACTCTTGCCTCGAAAAACAACCGATTCATTCGAAATGACAACTGTGGATCCGTACAATACTTAATTGACCATCTACGCCAGGAAACGAGGTGTAAAGGACCAAGAAACTACTCGTATTTACTCAATAAAAATGGAGAATCAAATAACACTAGGGAGTGAAAGTAATCAAACGTCAAACAAGAAAAGCAATTTTGATCGATTAAAAAAAACTCAAATCAAGGTAACCGACCATGTAAATATGATTTACTTGTATTTTTGTCAAATTTGTGCTAAATTTGAGTGGTGCATCAAAGTACTCAAGAATGTTTAACTAAATACATTTGAAAGGAACTAGTTATAACAAAACATTAAACTACAATAGTTCTCATGGATAGTCTTTTGCTTTCTCTAACAACCTCCAGTGAGTTTTACTTCTTAAGCCTTCTTAACACACTCGTGAACCAATCTAAACACATCTAGTTATGATCATTGGATTCACACTAATTAATCACAAATGGAACGTAGTTTCTATTGTTTAAATCAAACCAAAATCAAACCTGAAACCACACGAATGACACTTGAAATCAGTCCACTCTGACCAAAAACTCATCGACAACACTACACAACCTACTTCAAGCACTCTTGCCTCGAAAAACAAACAATTCTTTCGAAATGACAACAGTGGATCCGTACAATACTTAATTGACAATCTACGCAAGTAAACGAGGTGTAAAGAACCAATAAACTACTTGTATTTACTAAATAAGATTGGAGGATCAAATTACACTAGCGGAGTGAAAGAAATCAAACGTCAAACAAGAAAAGCAATGTTTGATCGATGAAAAATAACTCAAATCAAGGTAACACGACCAAGTAAATATGATTTACTTGTATTTTAGTCAAATTTGTGCAACATTTGAGTGGTGCATCAAAGTACTCAAGAATGCTTAACTAAATACATTAGAAAGGAACTAGTTATAATAAAACATTAAACTACAATTGTTCTCGCATGGATAGTCTTTTGCTTTCTCTAACAACCTCCAATGCGATGGAGTTTTGATTTTTAAGCCTTCTTAACACACTCGTGAACCAATCTAAACACATCTGATTATGATCATCATTGGATTCACACTAATTAATCACAAATGGAATGTACTTTCTATTGTTTAAATCAAAACAAAACAGAACCTGAATCCACACGAATGACACTTAAAATCAGTCCACTCCGACCCAAAACTCCTCGACAACACTCCACAACCAACTTCAAACACCCTCACCTCGAAAAATAACCTATTCATTCGAAATGACAACTGTGGATCCAAACAATACTTAATTGACCATCTACGCAAGTAAACGAGGTGTAAAGAACAACAAAAACTACTCGTATTTACTAAAAAGAATGGAGGATCAAAATTACACTAGCGGAGTGAAAGTAAAACGTCAAACAAAAAAATCAATCAAACTGCAAGAAAAGAACAAGTCTAGGTGATCGTTTCTGATGGAGATTTGAACAAAAAGCAAAGTTGATCATGACAAAAACCAAAAGTAACACAACCTGTAGATATGATTTACTTGTACTTAGTCAAAATTTGTGCCAACATTACAATGGTGCATCAAAGTACTCAAGAATGCTTAACTAAATACATTGGAAAGGAACTAGTTATAACAAAACATTAAACAACAAGAGTTCTCGCATCGATAGTCTTTTGCTTTCTCTAACAACCTCCAATGCGTTGGAGTTTTGATTCTTAAGCATTCTTAACACACTCGTGAACCAATCTAAACACATCCAACTATGATTATCATTGAAATCACACTAATTAATCACAAATGAAACATAGTTTCTATTGTTTAAATAAAAACCAAAACCAAACCTGAAACCACATGAATGTCATTAGAGTGGTGCATCAAAGTACTCAAGAATGCTAACTAAATACATTAGAAAGGAACTAGTTATAACAAAACATTAACCAATAAGAGTTCTCGCATGGATAGTCTTTTGCTTTCTCTAACAACTTCCAATGCATTGGAGTTTTGATTCTTAAGCCTTCTTAACACACTCGTGAACCAATCTAAACACATCTAATTATGATCATCATTGATCTCACACTAATTAATCACAAATGGAACATAGTTTCTATGGTTTAAATCAAAACAAAAACCAAACCTGAAACCATACGAATGACACTTGAAATCAGTCCACTCCGACCCAACACTCATAGACAACACTCCACAACCTACTTCAAACACTCTCGCCTCGGAAAACAACCGATTCATTCGAATGACAACTGTGGATCGTACAATACTTAATTGACCATCTACGCCAGGAAACGAGGTGTAAAGAACCAATAAACTACTCGTATTTACTCAATAAAAATGGAGAATCAAATCACACTAGCGGAGTGAAAGTAATCAGACGTCAAACAAGAAAAGCAATTTTTATCGATGAAAAATAACTCAAATCATGGTAACACGACCATGTAAATATGATTTACTTGTATTTTAGTCATGTGCAACATTAGAGTGGTGCATCAAAGTACTCAAGAATGCTTAACTAAATACATTAGAAAGGAACTAGTTATAACAAACATTAAACTACAATAGTTCTCGCATGGATAGTCTTTTGCTTTCAACCTCCAATGTATCGAGTTTTACTTCTTAAGCTTTCTAAACACACTCGTGAACAATCTAAACACATCTGATTATGATCGTCATTGGAATCACACTAATTAATCACAAATGGAACATAGTTTCCATTGTTTAAATCAAAACCAAACTAAAACCTGAAAACACACGAATGACACTTGAAATCAGTCCACTACGACCCAAAACTCATCAACAAAACTCAAACCACTTCAAAACAAAACTCTCAAATCAACTTCAACACCTCGAAAAAATCGATCATTCGAAATGACAACTGATGAGACGTCCACACAAACTTAATTGACCATCTACGCCAGGAAACGAGGTGTAAAGGACCAAGAAACTACTCGTATTTACTCATAAAAATGGAGAATCAAATAACACTAGGGAGTGAAAGTAATCAAACGTCAAACAAGAAAAGCAATTTTGATCGATTAAAAAAAACTCAAATCAAGGTAACCGACCATGTAAATATGATTTACTTGTATTTTTGTCAAATTTGTGCTAAATTTGAGTGGTGCATCAAAGTACTCAAGAATGTTTAACTAAATACATTTGAAAGGAACTAGTTATAACAAAACATTAAACTACAATAGTTCTCATGGATAGTCTTTTGCTTTCTCTAACAACCTCCAGTGCTATGGAGTTTTACTTCTTAAGCCTTCTTAACACACTCGTGAACCAATCTAAACACATCTAGTTATGATCATCATTGGATTCACACTAGTTAATCACAAATGGAACGTAGTTTCTATTGTTTAAATCAAAACCAAAATCAAACCTGAAACCACACGAATGACACTTGAAATCAGTCCACTCTGACCAAAAACTCATCGACAACACTCCACAACCTACTTCAAACACTCTTGCCTCGAAAAACAAACAATTCTTTCGAAATGACAACAGTGGATCCGTACAATACTTAATGACAATCTACGCAAGTAAACGAGGTGTAAAGAACCAATAAACTACTGTATTTACAAATAAGATTGGAGGATCAAATTACACTAGCGGAGTGAAAGAAATCAAACGTCAAACAAGAAAGCAATGTTTGATCGATGAAAAATAACTCAAATCAAGGTAACACGACCAAGTAAATATGATTTACTTGTTTTAGTCGAATTTGTGCAACATTTGAGTGGTGCATCAAAGTACTCAAGAATGCTTAACTAAATACATTAGAAAGGAACTAGTTATAATAAAACATTAAACTACAATTGTTCTCGCATGGATAGTCTTTTGCTTTCTCTAACAACCTCCAATGCGAAGGAGTTTTGATTTTTAAGCCTTCTTAACACACTTGTGAACCAATCTAAACACATCTGATTATGATCATCATTGGATTCACACTAATTAATCACAAATGGAATGTACTTTCTATTGTTTAAATCAAAACAAAAACAGAACCTGAATCCACACGAATGACACTTAAAACCAGTCCACTCCGACCCAAAACTCCTCGACAAACACTCCACAACCAACTTCAAACACACTCACCTCGAAAAATAACCTATTCATTCGAAATGACAACTGTGGATCCATACAATACTTAATTGACCATCTACGCAAGTAAACGAGGTGTAAAGAACCAACAAACTACTCGTATTTACTAAATAAGAATGGAGGATCAAATTACACTAGCGGAGTGAAAGTAATCAAACGTCAAACAAGAAAAGCAAAGTTGATCGATGAAAAATAACCAAACGAAGGTAACACAACCTAGTAGATATGATTTACTTGTACTTTAGTCAAATTTGTGCAACATTACAATGGTGCATCAAAGTACTCAAGAATGCTAACTAAATACATGGAAAGGAACTAGTTATAACAAAACATTAAACAACAGAGTTCTCGCATCGATAGTCTTTTTGCTTTCTCTAACATCCTCCAATGCGTTGGAGTTTTGATTCTTAAGCATTCTTAAACACACTCGTGAACCAATCTAAACACATCCAACTATGATTATCATTGAAATCACACTAATTAATCACAAATGAAACATAGTTTCTATTGTTTAATAAAAACCAAAAGCAAAACCTGAAACCACATGAATGTCATTAGAGTGGTGCATCAAAGTACTCAAGAATGCTTAACTAAATACATTAGAAAGGAACTAGTTATAACAAAACTTAACACTAAGAGTTCTCGCATAGATAGTCTTTTGCTTTCTTAACAACTTCCAATGCATTGGAGTTTGATTCTTAAGCCTCTTAAACACACTCGTGAACCAATCTAAACACATCTAATAGGTCATCATTGATCTCACACTAATTAATCACAAAGGAACATAGTTTCTATGTTTAAATCAAAACAAAAACCAAACCTGAAACCATACGAATGACACTTGAAATCAGTCCACTCCGCCCCAACACTCATAGACAACACTCCACAACCTACTTCAAACACTCTCGCCTCGGAAAACAACCGATTCATTCGAAATGACAACTGTGGATCCGTACAAACTTAATTGACCATCTACGCCAGGAAACGAGGTGTAAAGAACAATAAATACTCGTATTTACTCAATAAAAGGGAGAATCAAATCACACTAGCGGAGTGAAAGTAATCAGACGTCAAACAAGAAAAGCAATTTTATCGATGAAAATAACTCAAATCATGGTAACACGACCATGTAAATATGAGTTACTTGTATTTTAGTCATGTGCAACATTAGAGTGGTGCATCAAAGTAATCAAGAATGCTTAACTAAATACATTAGAAAGGAACTAGTTATAACAAAACATTAAAACTACAATAGTTCTAGAATGGATAGTCTTTTGCTTTCAACCTCCAATGTTATCGAGTTTGACTTCTTAAGCTTTCTTAAAACACCACTCGTGAACGAATCTAAACACATCTGATTATGATCGTCATTGGAATCACACTAATTAATCACAAATGGAACATAGTTCCATTGTTTAAATCAAAACCCAAACTAAACCTGAAACCACACGAATGACAAACCAAAACTAAACCTGAAACCACACGAATGACACTTGAAATCAGTCCACTACGACCCAAAACTCATCAACAAAACTCCACAACTACTTCAAAACACCTCTCGCCTCGAAAAACAACCGATTCATTCGAAATGACAACTGTGGATCCGTACAATACTTAATTGACCATCTACGCCAGGAAAGAGGTGTAAAGGACCAAGAAACTACTCGTATTTACTCAATAAAATGGAGAATCAAATAACACTAGGGAGTGAAAGTAATCAAACGTCAAACAAGAAAAGCAATTTTGATCGATTAAAAAAACTCAAATCAAGGTAACCGACCATGTAAATATGATTTACTTGTATTTTTGTCAAATTTGTGCTAAATTTGAGTGGTGCATCAAAGTACTCAAGAATGTTTAACTAAATACATTTGAAAGGAACTAGTTATAACAAAACATTAAACTACAATAGTTCTCATGGATAGTCTTTTTTCTTTCTCTAACAACCTCCAGTGCTATGGAGTTTTACTTCTTAAGCCTTCTTAACACACTCGTGAACCAATCTAAACACATCTAGTTATGATCATCATGGATTCACACTAATTAATCACAAATGGATGTAGTTTCTATTGTTTAAATCAAAACCAAAATCAACCTGAAACCACACGAATGACACTTAAATCAGTCCACTCTGACCAAAAACTCATCGACAACACTCCCAACCTACTTCAAACACTCTTGCCTCGAAAAACACACAATTCTTTCGAAATGACAACAGTGGATCCATACAATACTTAATTGACAATCTACGCAAGTAAACGAGGTGTAAGAACCAATAAACTACTCGTATTTATTCTAAATAAGATTGGAGGATCAAATTACACTAGCGGAGTGAAGAAATCAAAAACGCAAACAAGAAAAGCAATGTTTGATCGATGAAACTAACTCAAATCCAGGTAACACGAGCATGTAATTAATCGGAACAAGTACGCAATATTATTCTTTCTGTATTTTAGTCAAATTTGTGCAACATTTGAGTGGTGCATCAAAGTACTCAAGAATGCTTACTAAATACATTAGAAAGGAACTAGTTATAAATAAAACATTAAACTACATTGTTCTCGCAACTAGATGTCTTTTGCTTTCTCTAACAACCTCCAATGCGATGGAGTTTTGATTTTTAAGCCTTCTTAACACACTCGTGAACCAATCTAACACATCTGATTATGATCATCATTGGATTCACACTAATTAATCACAAATGGAATGTAGTTTCTATTGTTAAATCAAAACAAAAACCAAACCTGAAACCACACGAATGACACTTAAAATCAGTCCACTCCGACCCAAACTCCTCGACAACACTCCACAACCTACTTCAAACACTCTCACCTCGAAAAACAACCGATTCATTCGAAATGACAACTGTGGATCCAGTACAATACTTAATTGACCATCTACGCAAGTAACGAGGTGTAAAGAACCAACAAACTACTCGTATTTACTAATAAGAAATGGAGGATCAAATTACACTAGCGGAGTGAAATAATCAATCAAACGTCAAACAAGAAAAGCAAAGTTTGATCGATGAAAAATAACTCAAACGAAGGTAACACAACCTAGTAAATATGATTTACTTGTACTTTAGTCAAATTTGTGGCAACATTACAGTGGTGCATCAAAGTACTCAAGAATGCTTAACTAAATACATTAGAAAGGAACTAGTTATAACAAAACATTAAACACAAGAGTTCTCGCATGGATAGTCTTTTGCTTTCCTCTACAACCTCCAATGCTTGGAGTTTTGATTCTTAAGCTTTCTAAAACACTCGTGAACCAATCTAAACACATCTGACTATGATCGTCATTGAAATCACACTAATTAATCACAAATGGAACATAGTTTCTATTGTTTAAATCAAAACCAAACTAAACCTGAAACCACATGAATGACACTTAGAGTGGTGCATCAAAGTACTCAAGAACCTTAAACTAATACAAAAAGGAACTATGTATACAAACTTTACCAACAAGAGTTCTCGCAATAGTCTTTTTGCTTTCTCTAACAACTTCCAATCATTCGAAATGACAACTGTGGATCCGTACAATACTTAAATTGACCATCTACGCCAGGAAACGAGGTGTAAAGGACCAAGAAACTACTCGTATTTACTCAATAAAAATGGAGAATCAAATAACACTAGGGAGTGAAAGTAATCAAACGTCAAACAAGAAAAGCAATTTTGATCGATTAAAAAAACTCAATCAAGGTAACCGACCATGTAAATATGATTTACTTGTATTTTTGTCAAATTTGTGCTAAATTTGAGTGGTGCATCAAAGTACTCAAGAATGTTAACTAAATACATTGAAAGGAACTAGTTATAACAAAACATTAAACTACAATAGTTCTCGCATGGATAGTCTTTTGCTTTCTCTAACAACCTCCAGTTGAGTTTTACTTCTTAAGCCTCTTAACACACTCGTGAACCAATCTAAACACATCTAGTTATGATCATCATTGGATCTCACACTAATTAATCACAAATGGAACGTAGTTTCTATTGTTTAAATCAAAACCAAAATCAAACCTGAAAACACACGAATGACACTTGAAATCAGTCCACTCGACCAAAAACTCATCGACAACACTCCACAACCTACTTCAAACACTCTTGCCTCGAAAAACAAACAATTCTTTCGAAATGACAACTGTGGATCCTACAATACTTAATTGACCATCTACGCGCAAGGAAACGAGGTGTAAAGAACCAATAAAACTACTGTATTTACTAAATAAGATGGGAGGATCAAATTACACTAGCGGAGTGAAGAGTGAAAGAAATCAAACGTCAAACAAGAAAAGCAATGTTTGCCGATGAAAAATAACTCAAATCAAGGTAACACGACCAAGTAAATATGATTTACTTGTATTTTAGTCAAATTTGTGCAACATTAGAGTGGTGCATCAAAGTACTCAAGAATGCTTAACTAAATACATTAGAAAGGAACTAGTTATAACAAAACATTAAACTACAATAGTTCTCGCATGGATAGTCTTTTGCGTTCTCTAACAACCTCCAATGCGATGGAGTTTTGATTTTTAAGCCTTCTTAACACACTCGTGAACCAATCTAAACACATCTGATTATGATCATCATTGGATCACACTAATTAATCACAAATGGAACATAGTTTCTATTGTTTAAATCAAAACAAAAAAAACCTGAACCACACGAATGACACTTAAAATCAGTCCACTCCGACCCAAAACTCATCGACAACACTCCACAACCAACTTCAAACACTCTCACCTCGAAAAACAACCGATTCATTCGAAATGACAACTGTGGATCCAAACAATACTTAATTGACCATCTACGCAAGTAAACGAGGTGTAAAGAACCAACAAACTACTCGTATTTACTAAATAAGAATGGAGGATCAAATTACACTAGCGGAGTGAAAGTAATCAAACGTCAAACAAGAAAAGCAAAGTTTGATCGATGAAAAAAACCAAACGAAGGTAACACAACCTAGTAAATATGATTTACTTGTACTTTAGTCAAATTTGTGCAACATTACAATGGTGCATCAAAGTACTCAAGAATGCTTAACTAAATACATTGGAAAGGAACTAGTTATAACAAAACATTAAACAACAAGAGTTCTCGCATCGATAGTCTTTTGCTTTCTCTAACAACCTCCAATGCGTTGGAGTTTTGATTCTTAAGCATTCTTAACACACTGTGAACCAATCTAAACACATCCAACTATGATTATCATTGAAATCACACATTAATCACAAATGAAACATAGTTTCTATTGTTAAATAAAAACCAAAACCAAACCTGAAACCATTATGATGAATTAGAGTGGTGCATCAAAGTACTCAAGAATGCTTAACTAAATACATTAGAAAGGAACTAGTTATAACAAAACATTAACCAATAAGAGTTCTCGCATGGATAGTCTTTTGCTTTCTCTAACAACTTCCAATGCATTGGAGTTTTGATTCTTAAGCCTTCTTAACACACTCGTGAACCAATCTAAACACATCTAATTATGATCATCATTGATCTCACACTAATTAATCACAAATGGAACATAGTTCTATGGTTTAAATCAAACAAAAACCAAACCTGAAACCATACGAATGACACTTGAAATCAGTCCACTCCGACCCAACACTCATAGACAACACTCCACAACCTACTTCAAACACTCTCGCCTCGAAAAACAACCGATTCATTGAAATGACAACTGTGGATCCGTACAATACTTAATTGACCATCTACGCCAGGAAACGAGGTGTAAAGAACCAATAAACTACTCGTATTTACTCAATAAAAATGGAGAATCAAATCACACTAGCGGAGTGAAAGTAATCAAACGTCAAACAAGAAAAGCAATTTTATCGATGAAAAATAACTCAAATCATGGTAACACGACCATGTAAATATGATTTACTTGTATTTTAGTCAATGTGCAACATTAGAGTGGTGCATCAAAGTACTCAAGAATGCTTAACTAAATACATTAGAAAGGAACTAGTTATAACAAAACATTAAACTACAATAGTTCTCGCATGGATAGTCTTTTGCTTTCAACCTCCAATGCTATGGAGTTTTACTTCTTAAGCTTTCTAAACACACTCGTGAACCAATCTAAACACATCTGATTATGATCGTCATTGGAATCACACTAATTAATCACAAATGGAACATAGTTTCCATTGTTTAAATCAAAACCAACTAAACCTGAAAACCACACGAATGACACTTGAAATCAGTCCACTACGACCCAAACTCATCAACAAAATCCACAACCTACTTCAACACTCTCGCCTCGAAAACAACCGATTCATTCGAAATGACAACTGTGGATCCGTACAATACTTAATTGACCATCTACGCCAGGAAACGAGGTGTAAAGGACCAAGAAACTACTCGTATTTACTCAATAAAAATGGAGAATCAAATAACACTAGGGAGTGAAAGTAATCAAACGTCAAACAAGAAAAGCAATTTTGATCGATTAAAAAAAAACTCAAATCAAGGTAACCGACCATGTAAATATGATTTACTTGTATTTTTGTCAAATTTGTGCTAAATTTGAGTGGTGCATCAAAGTACTCAAGAATGTTTAACTAAATACATTGAAAGGAACTAGTTATAACAAAACATTAAACTACAATAGTTCTCATGGATAGTCTTTTGCTTTCTCTAACAACCTCCAGGCTATGGAGTTTTACTTCTTAAGCCTTCTTAACACACTCGTGAACCAATCTAAACACATCTAGTTATGATCATCATTGGATTCACACTATTAATCACAAATGGAACGTAGTTCTATTGTTTAAATCAAAACCAAAATCAAACCTGAAACCACACGAATGACACTTGAAATCAGTCCACTCTGACCAAAAACTCATCGACAACACTCCACAACCTACTTCAAACACTCTTGCCTCGAAAAACAAACAATTCTTTCGAAATGACAACAGTGGATCCGTACAATACTTAATTGACAATCTACGCAAGTAAACGAGGTGTAAAGAACCAATAAACTACTTGTATTTACTAAATAAGATTGGAGGATCAAATTACACTAGCGGAGTGAAAGAAATCAAACGTCAAACAAGAAAAGCAATGTTTGATCGATGAAAAATAACTCAAATCAAGGTAACACGACCAAGTAAATATGATTTACTTGTATTTTAGTCGAATTTGTGCAACATTTGAGTGGTGCATCAAAGTACTCAAGAATGCTTAACTAAATACATTAGAAAGGAACTAGTTATAATAAAACATTAAACTACAATTGTTCTCGCATGGATAGTCTTTTGCTTTCTCTAACAACCTCCAATGCGATGGAGTTTTGATTTTTAAGCCTTCTTAACACACTCGTGAACCAATCTAAACACATCTGATTATGATCATCATTGGATTCACACTAATTAATCACAAATGGAATGTACTTTCTATTGTTTAAATCAAAACAAAAACAGAACCTGAATCCACACGAATGACACTTAAAATCAGTCCACTCCGACCCAAAACTCCTCGACAACACTCCACAACCAACTTCAAACACTCTCACCTCGAAAAATAACCTATTCATTCGAAATGACAACTGTGGATCCATACAATACTTAATTGACCATCTACGCAAGTAAACGAGGTGTAAAGAACCAACAAACTACTCGTATTTACTAAATAAGAATGGAGGATCAAATTACACTAGCGGAGTGAAAGTAATCAAACGTCAAACAAGAAAAGCAAAGTTTGATCGATGAAAAATAACCAAACGAAGGTAACACAACCTAGTAGATATGATTTACTTGTACTTTAGTCAAATTTGTGCAACATTACAATGGTGCATCAAAGTACTCAAGAATGCTTAACTAAATACATTGGAAAGGAACTAGTTATAACAAAACATTAAACAACAAGAGTTCTCGCATCGATAGTCTTTTGCTTTCTCTAACAACCTCCAATGCGTTGGAGTTTTGATTCTTAAGCATTCTTAACACACTCGTGAACCAATCTAAACACATCCAACTATGATTATCATTGAAATCACACTAATTAATCACAAATGAAACATAGTTTCTATTGTTAAATAAAAACCAAAACCAAACCTGAAACCACATGAATGTCATTAGAGTGGTGCATCAAAGTACTCAAGAATGCTTAACTAAATACATTAGAAAGGAACTAGTTATAACAAAACATTAACCAATAAGAGTTCTCGCATGGATAGTCTTTTGCTTTCTCTAACAACTTCCAATGCATTGGAGTTTTGATTCTTAAGCCTTCTTAACACACTCGTGAACCAATCTAAACACATCTAATTATGATCATCATTGATCTCACACTAATTAATCACAAATGGAACATAGTTTCTATGGTTTAAATCAAAACAAAAACCAAACCTGAAACCATACGAATGACACTTGAAATCAGTCCACTCCGACCCAACACTCATAGACAACACTCCACAACCTACTTCAAACACTCTCGCCTCGGAAAACAACCGATTCATTCGAAATGACAACTGTGGATCCGTACAATACTTAATTGACCATCTACGCCAGGAAGGAAACGGGTGTAAAGAACCAATAAACTACTCGTATTTACTCAATAAAAATGGAGAATCAAATCACACTAGCGGAGTGAGTGAAAGTAATCAGACGTCAAACAAGAAAAGCAATTTTTATCGATGAAAAATAACTCAAATCATGGTAACACGACCATGTAAATATGATTTACTTGTATTTTAGTCATGTGCAACATTAGAGTGGTGCATCAAAGTACTCAAGAATGCTTAACTAAATACATTAGAAAGGAACTAGTTATAACAAAACATTAAACTACAATAGTTCTCGCATGGATAGTCTTTTGCTTTCAACCTCCAATGTTATCGAGTTTTACTTCTTAAGCTTTCTAAACACACTCGTGAACCAATCTAAACACATCTGATTATGATCGTCATTGGAATCACACTAATTAATCACAAATGGAACATAGTTTCCATTGTTTAAATCAAAACCAAACTAAACCTGAAACCACACGAATGACACTTGAAATCAGTCCACTACGACCCAAAACTCATCAACAAAACTCCACAACCTACTTCAAACACTCTCGCCTCGAAAAACAACCGATTCATTCGAAATGACAACTGTGGATCCGTACAATACTTAATTGACCATCTACGCCAGGAAACGAGGTGTAAAGGACCAAGAAACTACTCGTATTTACTCAATAAAAATGGAGAATCAAATAACACTAGGGAGTGAAAGTAATCAAACGTCAAACAAGAAAAGCAATTTTGATCGATTAAAAAAAACTCAAATCAAGGTAACCGACCATGTAAATATGATTTACTTGTTTTGTGTCAAATTTGTGCTAAATTTGAGTGGTGCATCAAAGTACTCAAGAATGTTTAACTAAATACATTTGAAAGGAACTAGTTATAACAAAACATTAAACTACAATAGTTCTCATGGATAGTCTTTTGCTTTCTCTAACAACCTCCAGTGCTATGGAGTTTTACTTCTTAAGCCTTCTTAACACACTCGTGAACCAATCTAAACACATCTAGTTATGATCATCATTGGATTCACACTAATTAATCACAAATGGAACGTAGTTTCTATTGTTTAAATCAAAACCAAAATCAAACCTGAAACCACACGAATGACACTTGAAATCAGTCCACTCTGACCAAAAACTCATCGACAACACTCCACAACCTACTTCAAACACTCTTGCCTCGAAAAACAAACAATTCTTTCGAAATGACAACAGTGGATCCGTACAATACTTAATTGACAATCTACGCAAGTAAACGAGGTGTAAAGAACCAATAAACTACTTGTATTTACTAAATAAGATTGGAGGATCAAATTACACTAGCGGAGTGAAAGAAATCAAACGTCAAACAAGAAAAGCAATGTTTGATCGATGAAAAATAACTCAAATCAAGGTAACACGACCAAGTAAATATGATTTACTTGTATTTTAGTCAAATTTGTGCAACATTTGAGTGGTGCATCAAAGTACTCAAGAATGCTTAACTAAATACATTAGAAAGGAACTAGTTATAATAAAACATTAAACTACAATTGTTCTCGCATGGATAGTCTTTTGCTTTCTCTAACAACCTCCAATGCGATGGAGTTTTGATTTTTAAGCCTTCTTAACACACTCGTGAACCAATCTAAACACATCTGATTATGATCATCATTGGATTCACACTAATTAATCACAAATGGAATGTACTTTCTATTGTTTAAATCAAAACCAAAACCAAACCTGAAACCACACGAATGACACTTAAAATCAGTCCACTCCGACCCAAACTCCTCGACAACACTCCACAACCAACTTCAAACACTCTCACCTCGAAAAACAACCGATTCATTCGAAATGACAACTGTGGATCCATACAACACTTAATTGACCATCTACGCAAGTAAACGAGGTGTAAAGAACCAACAAACTACTCGTATTTACTAAATAAGAATGGAGGATCAAATTACACTAGCGGAGTGAAAGTAATCAAACGTCAAACAAGAAAAGCAAAGTTTGATCGATGAAAAATAACCAAACGAAGGTAACACAACCTAGTAATAATATGATTACTTGTACTTTAGTCAAATTTGTGCAACATTACAATGGTGCATCAAGTACTCAAGAATGCTTAACTAAATACATTGGAAGGAACTAGTTATAACAAAACATTAAACAACAAGAGTTCTCGCATCGATAGTCTTTTGCTTTCTCTAACAACCTCCAATGCGTTGGAGTTTTGATTCTTAAGCATTCTAAACACACTCGTGAACCAATCTAAACACATCCAACTATGATTATCATTGAAATCACACTAATAATCACAAATGAAATATTTCTATTGTTTAAATAAAAACCAAACCAAACCTGAAACCACATGAATGTCATTAGAGTGGTGCATCAAAGTACTCAAGAATGCTTAACTAAATACATTAGAAAGGAACTAGTTATAACAAAACATTAACCATAAGAGTTCTCGCATGGATAGTCTTTTGCTTTCTCTAACAACTTCCATGCATTGGAGTTTTGATTCTTAAGCCTTCTTAACACACTCGTGAACCAATCTAAACACATCTAATTATGATCATCATTGATCTCACACTAATTAATCACAAATGGAACATAGTTTCTATGGTTTAAATCAAAACAAAAAACAAACCTGAAACCATACGAATGACACTTGAAATCAGTCCACTCCGACCCAACACTCATAGACAACACTCCACAACCTACTTCAAACACTCTCGCCTCGGAAAACAACCGATTCATTCGAAATGACAACTGTGGATCCGTACAATACTTAATTGACCATCTACGCCAGGAAACGAGGTGTAAAGAACCAATAAACTACTCGTATTTACTCAATAAAAATGGAGAATCAAATCACACTAGCGGAGTGAAAGTAATCAACGTCAAACAAGAAAACAAGAAAAGCAATTTTTATCGATGAAAAATAACTCAAATCATGGTAACACGACCATGTAAATATGATTTACTTGTATTTTAGTCATGTGCAACATTAGAGTGGTGCATCAAAGTACTCAAGAATGCTTAACTAAATACATTAGAAAGGAACTAGTTATAACAAAACATTAAACTACAATAGTTCTCGCATGGATAGTCTTTTGCTTTCAACCTCCAATGTTATCGAGTTTTACTTCTTAAGCTTTCTAAACACACTCGTGAACCAATCTAAACACATCTGATTATGATCGTCATTGGAATCACACTAATTAATCACAAATGGAACATAGTTTCCATTGTTTAAATCAAAACCAAACTAAACCTGAAACCACACGAATGACACTTGAAATCAGTCCACTGACCCAAAACTCATCAACAAAACTCCACAACCTACTTCAAACACTCTCGCCTCGAAAAACAAAACAATCGATTCATTCGAAATGACAACTGTGGATCCGTACAATACTTAATTGACCATCTACGCCAGGAAACGAGCTACGACGCCAAAACTACTCTATTTACTCAATAAAATTGAGAATCAAATAACACTAGGGAGTGAAAGTAATCAAACGTCAAACAAGAAAAGCAATTTTGATCGATTAAAAAAAACTCAAATCAAGGTACCGACCATGTAAATATGATTTACTTGTATTTTTGTCAAATTTGTGCTAATTTGAGTGGTGCATCAAAGTACTCAAGAATGTTTAACTAAATACATTTGAAAGGAACTAGTTATAACAAAACATTAAACTACAATAGTTCTCATGGATAGTCTTTTGCTTCTCTAACACCTCCAGTGCTATGAGTTTTACTTCTTAAGCCTTCTTAACACACTCGTGAACCAATCTAACACATCTAGTTATGATCATCATTGGATTCACACTAATTAATCACAAATGGAACGTAGTTTCTATTGTTTAAATCAAAACCAAAATCAAACCTGAAACCACACACACACGAATGACACTTGAAATCAGTCCACTCTGACAAAAAACTCATCGACAACACTCCACAACCTACTTCAAACACTCTTGCCTCGAAAACAAACAATTCTTTCGAAATGACAACAGTGGATCCGTACAATACTTAATTGACAATCTACGCAAGTAAACGAGGTGTAAAGAACCAATAAACTACTTGTATTTACTAAATAAGATTGGAGGATCAAATTACACTAGCGGAGTGAAAGAATCAAACGTCAAACAAGAAAAGCAATGTTTGATCGATGAAAAATAACTCAATCAAGGTAACACGACAAGTAAATATGATTTACTTGTATTTTAGTCGAATTTGTGCAACATTTGAGTGGTGCATCAAAGTACTCAAGAATGCTTAACTAAATACATTAGAAAGAACTAGTTATAATAAAACATTAAACTACAATTGTTCTCGCATGGATAGTCTTTTGCTTTCTCTAACAACCTCCAATGCGATGGAGTTTTGATTTTTAAGCCTTCTTAACACACTCGTGAACCAATCTAAACACATCTGATTATGATCATCATTGGATTCACACTAATTAATCACAAATGGAATGTACTTTCTATTGTTTAAATCAAAACAAAAACAGAACCTGAATCCACACGAATGACACTTAAAACCAGTCCACTCCGACCCAAAACTCCTCGACAACACTCCACAACCAACTTCAAACACTCTCACCTCGAAAATAACCTATTCATTCGAAATGACAACTGTGGATCCATACAATACTTAATTGACCATCTACGCAAGTAACGAGGTGTAAAGAACCAACAAACTACAAACTACTCGTATTTACTCAATAAAAATGGAGAAATCAAATAACACTAGGGAGTGAAAGTAATCAAACGTTTCAAACAAGAAAAGCAATCTTTGATCGATCAAAAAAAAACTTCAAAATCAATCAGGTAACCGCCATTGTAAATATGATTTACTTGTAGTTTTGTCAAATTTTGGCTAAATTTGAGTGGTGCATCAAAGTACTCAAGAATGTTTAACTAAATACATTTGAAAGGAAACTAGTTATATCAAAAACATTAAACTACAATAGTTCTCATGGATAGTCTTGCTTTCTCTAACAACCTCCAGTGCTATGGAGTTTTACTTCTTAAGCCTTCTTAACAAACTGTGAACCAATCTAAACACATCTAGTTATGATCATCATTGGATTCACACTAGTTAATCCCAAATGGAACGTAGTTTCTATTGTTTAAATCAAAACCAAAAATCAAACCTGAAACCACACGAATGACACTTGAAATCAGTCCACTCTGACCAAAAACTCATCGACAACACTCCACAACCTACTTCAAACACTCTTGCCTCGAAAAACAAACAATTCTTTCGAAATGACAACAGTGGATCCGTACAATACTTATTGACAATCTACGCAAGTAAACGAGGTGTGTAAGAAAACCAATAAACTACTTGTATTTACTAAATAAGATGGAGGATCAAATTACACTAGCGGAGTGAAAGAAATCAAACGTCAAACAAGAAAAGCAATGTTTGTCGATGAAAAATAACTCAAATCAAGGTAACACGACCAAGTAAATATGATTTACTTGTATTTTGTCGAATTTGTGCAACATTGAGTGGTGCATCAAAGTACTCAAGAATGCTTAACTAAATACATTTAGAAAGGAACTAGTTATAATAAAACATTAAACTACAATTGTTCTCGCATGGATAGTCTTTTGCTTTCTCTAACACCTCCAATGCGAAGGAGTTTTGATTTTTAAGCCTTCTTAACACACTGTGAACCAATCTAAACACATCTGATTATGATCATCATTGGATTCACACTAATTAATCACAAATGGAATGTACTTTCTATGTTTAAATCAAACAAAAACAGAACCTGAATCCACACGAATGACACTTAAAACCAGTCCACTCCGACCCCAAAACTCCTCGACAACACTCCACAACCAACTTCAAACACTCTCACCTCGAAAAATAACCATTCATTCGAAATGACAACTGTGGATCCATACAATACTTAATTGACCATCTACGCAAGTAAACGAGGTGTAAAGAACCAACAAACTACTCGTATTTACTAAATAAGAATGGAGGATCAAAACACTAGCGGAGTGAAAGTAATCAAACGTCAACAAGAAAAGCAAAGTTTGATCGATGAAAAATAAACCAAACGAAGGTAACACAACCTAGTAGATATGATTTACTTGTACTTTAGTCAAATTTGTGCAACATTACAATGGTGCATCAAAGTACTCAAGAATGCTTAACTAAATACATTGGAAAGGAACTAGTTATAACAAAACATTAAACAACAAGAGTTCTCGCATCGATAGTCTTTTGCTTTCTCTAACAACCTCCAATGCGTTGGAGTTTTGATTTAAGCATTCTAACACACTCGTGAACCAATCTAAACACATCCAACTATGATTATCATTGAAATCACACTAATTAATCACAAATGAAACATAGTTTCTATCGTTTAATAAAAACAAAAGCAAACCTGAAACCACATGATGTCATTAGAGTGGTGCATCAAAGTACTCAAGAATGCTTAACTAAATACATTAGAAAGGAACTAGTTATAACAAAACATTAACAATAAGAGTTCTCGCATAGATAGTCTTTTGCTTTCTCTAACAACTTCCAATGCATTGGAGTTTTGATTCTTAAGCCTTCTTAACACACTCGTGAACCAATCTAAACACATCTAATTATGATCATCATTGATCTCACACTAATTAATCACAAATGGAACATAGTTTCTATTGTTTAAATCAAAACCAAAACCAAACCTGAAACCATACGAATGACACTTGAAATCAGTCCACTCCGACCCAACACTCATAGACAACACTCCACAACCTACTTCAAACACTCTCGCCTCGGAAAACAACCGATTCATTCGAAATGACAACTGTGGATCCGTACAATACTTAATTGACCATCTACGCCAGGAAACGAGGTGTAAAGAACCAATAAACTACTCGTATTTACTCAATAAAATGGAGAATCAAATTACACTAGCGAGCGGAGTGAAAGTCATAGACGTCAAACAGAAAAAGAAAAGCAATTTTTATCGATGAAAAATAACTCAAATCATGGTAACACGACCAGTAAATATGATTTACTTGTATTTTAGTCATGTGCAACATTAGAGTGGTGCATCAAAGTACTCAAGATGCTTAACTAAATACATTAGAAAGGAACTAGTTATAACAAACATTAAACTACAATAGTTCTCGCATGGATAGTCTTTTGCTTTCAACCTCCAATGCTATGGAGTTTTACTTCTTAAGCTTTCTAAACACACTCGTGAACCAATCTAAACACATCTGATTATGATCGTCATTGGAATCACACTAATTAATCACAAATGGAACATACTTTCTATAAAACTCCACACCTACTATCAAACACTACTCCACTCTCTCTCGCCAATCGAAAAACACCGATTCATTCGAAATGACACTGTGGATCCGTACAATACTTAATTGACCATCTACGCCAGGTAAACGAGGTGTAAAGACCCGAAACTACTCGTATTTACTCAATAAAAATGGAGAATTAAATAACACTAGGGAGTGAAATTAATCAAACGTCAACAAGAAAAGCAATTTTGATCGATGAAAAAACGCAACAAGGTAACCAAGACCATGTAAAATATATTTACTTGTATTTTTGTCAAATTTGTGCATCAATTTGAGTGGTCATCAAAGTACTCAAGAATGCTTTAACTAATACATTTGAGAACTAGTTATAAACAAAACATTAAACTACAATAGTTCTCTGGATCGTCTTTTTTGCTTTCTCTAACACCTCCAGTGCTAATGAGTTTTTACTATTCTTAAGCTTCTTAACACACTCGTGACCAATCTAAACACATATCCAGTTATGATATCATTGGATTCACACTAATTAATCACAAATGGAATAGTAGTTTCTATTTTTTAAATCAAAACCAAAATCAAACCTGAAACCACACTAATGACACTTGAATCAGTTCTACTCTGACCAAAAACTCATCGAACAACACTCTCCACAACCTACTTCAAACACTCTTAGCCAATCGAAAAAACAACAATTCTTTCGAAATGACAACAGTGGATCCGTACAATACTTAATTGACAATCTACGCAAGTAAACAGGTGTAAAAGAATCCAATACACTACTTGTATGTACTAAATGATTGGGAGGATCAATTAACACTAGCGTAGTTTAGAAAATCAAAACGTCAAACAAGAAAAGCCATGTTTGAATCATGAAAATCACTCAAATCAGGTACCACGACCAAAGTAAAATATGATTTACCATGTATTTATCAAATTTGTGCAACATTTGAGTGGTGCAAATCAAAGTCCAACAAGAAGGTTTAAACTAAATAACAATAGAAAGGAACTAGTTAAATAAAAAAAATAAACTTACCCTACAATTGTTCTCGAGGGCCCAAAAAAAAGATAGCGTTGCTTTCTCTAACAACTCCAATGCGATGGAGTTTTGATTTTTGAAAAATGCTTCTTAACACACTCGTGAACCAATCTAAACACATCGGTGAGTTATGATCATCATATGGATTCACCTATTATCACAAATGGAATGTACTTAATCTATTTTTAAAAATAAATCAAACAAAACGACCTGATCCACACCGAATGACACTTCAAACCATGTTATCGAGTTTTACTTCTTAAGCTTTCTAAACACACTCGTGAACCAATCTAAACACATCTGATTATGATCGTCATTGGAATCACACTAATTAATCACAATGGAACATAGTTTCCATTGTTTAAATCAAAACCAAACTAAACCTGAAACCACACGAATGACACTTGAAATCAGTCCACTACGACCCAAAACTCATCAACAAAACTCTCACAACCTACTTCAAACACTCTCCTCCCTCGCCTCGAAAAACAATCGATTCATTCGAAATGACAACTGTGGATCCGTACAATACTTAATTGACCATCTACGCCAGGAAACGAGGTGTAAAGGACCAAGAAACTACTCGTATTTACTCAATAAAAATGGAGAATCAAATAACACTAGGGAGTGAAAGTAATCAAACGTCAAACAAGAAAAGCAATTTTGATCGATTAAAAAAAACTCAAATCAAGTACCGACCATGTTAAATATGATTTACTTGTATTTTTGTCAAATTTGTGCTAAATTTGAGTGGTGCATCAAAGTACTCAAGAATGTTTAACTAAATACATTTGAAAGGAACTAGTTATAACAAAACATTAAACTACAATAGTTCTCATGGATAGTCTTTTGCTTTCTCTAACAACCTCCAGTGCTATGGAGTTTTACTTCTTAAGCCTTCTTAACACACTCGTGAACCAATCTAAACACATCTAGTTATGATCATCATTGGATTCACACAAACCTCTCGTGTGCTATGGAGTTTTACTTCTTAAGCCTCTTAACACACTCGTGAACCAATCTAAACACATTCTAGTATGATCTATCCTTGGATTCAACTAGTTAATCCAAAATGGAACGTAGTTTCTATTGTTTAAATCAAAACCAAAATCAAACCTTGAAACCACACGAATGACACTTGAAATCAGTCCACTCTGACCAAAAACTCATCGACAACACTCCACACCTACTTCAAACACTCTTGCCTCGAAAAACAAACAATTCTTTCGAAATGACAAACAGTGGATCCGTACAATACTTAATTGACAATCTACGCAGTAAACGAGGTGTAAGAACCAATAAACTACTTGTATTTACTAAATAAGATTGGAGGATCAAATTACACTAGCGGAGTGAAAGAAATCAAACGTCAAACAGAAAAGCAATGTTTGATCGATGAAAAATAACTCAAATCAAGGTAACACGGCCAAGTAAATATGATTTACTTGTATTTTAGTCGAATTTGTGCAACATTTGAGTGGTGCATCAAAGTACTCAAGAATGCTTAACTAAATACATTAGAAAGGAACTAGTTATAATAAAACATTAAACTACAATTGTTCTCGCATGGATAGTCTTTTGCTTTCTCTAACAACCTCCAATGCGAAGGAGTTTTGATTTTTAAGCCTTCTTAACACACTCGTGAACAATCTAAACACATCTGATTATGATCATCATTGGATTCACACTAATTAATCACAATGGAATGTACTTTCTATTGTTTAAATCAAAACAAAAAACAGAACCTGAATCCACACGAATGACACTTAACCAGTCCACTCCGACCCAAACTCCTCGACAACACTCCCACAACCAACTTCAAACACTCTCACCTCGAAAAATAACCTATTCATTCGAAATGACAACTGTGGATCCATACAATACTTAATTGACCATCTACGCAAGTAACGAGGTGTAAAGAACAACAAACTACTCGTATTTACTAAATAAGAATGGAGGATCAAATTACACTAGCGGAGTGAAAGTAATCAAACGTCAAACAAGAAAAGCAAAGTTTGATCGATGAAAAAAACACAAACGAAGGTAACACAACCTAGTAGATATGATTTACTTGTACTTTAGTCAAATTTGTGCAACATTACAATGGTGCATCAAAGTACTCAAGAATGCTTACTAAATACATTGGAAAGGAACTAGTTATAACAAAACATTAAACAACAAGAGTTCTCGCATCGATAGTCTTTTGCTTTCTCTAACAACCTCCAATGCGTTGGAGTTTGATTCTTAAGCATTCTTAACACACTCGTGAACCAATCTAAACACATCCAACTATGATTATCATGAAATCACACTAATTAATCACAAATGAAACATAGTTTCTATGTTTAATAAAAACCAAAAGCAAACCTGAAACCACATGAATGTCATTAGAGTGGTGCATCAAGTACTCAAGAATGCTTAACTAAATACATTAGAAAGGAACTAGTTATAACAAAACATTAACCAATAAGAGTTCTCGCATAGATAGTCTTTTGCTTTCTCTAACAACTTCCAATGCATTGGAGTTTTGATTCTTAAGCCTTCTTAACACACTCGTGAACCAATCTAAACACATCTAATTATGATCATCATTGATCTCACACTAATTAATCACAAATGGAACATAGTTTCTATGGTTTAAATCAAAACAAAAACCAAACCTGAAACCATACGAATGACACTTGAAATCAGTCCACTCCGACCCAACACTCATAGACAACACTCCACAACCTACTTCAAACACTCTCGCCTCGGAAGTGGTGCATCAAAGTACTCAAGAATGCTTAACTAAATACATTAGAAAGGACTAGTTATAACAAAACATTAAAACTACAATAGTTCTCGCATGGATAGTCTTTTGCTTTCAACCTCCAATGTTATCGAGTTTTACTTCTTAAGCTTTCTAAAAACACTCGTGAACCACTCTAAACACATCTGATTATGATCGTCATTGGAATCAACACTAATTATCCACAATGGAACATAGTTTCCCATTGTTTAAAATCAAAACCAAACTAAACCTGAAACCACACGAATGACACTTAAATCAGTCCACTACGACCCAAAACTCATCACAAAACTCACACACCCTACTTCAAAGACTCCTCGCCTCGAAAAACAACCGATTCCATTCGAAATGACAAACGTGGATCCGTACAATACTTAATTGACCATCTACGCCAGAAACGAGGTGTAAAGACCAAGAAACTACTCGTATTACTCACTAAAATGTAGAATTAAATAACCACTAGGGAGTGAAAGTAAATCAAACGTCAAACAAGAAAAGCAATTTTGATCGATTAAAAAAAACTCAAATCAAGGTAACCGACCATGTAAATATGATTTACTTGTATTTTTGTCAAATTTGTGCTAAATTTGAGTGGTGCATCAAAGTACTCAAGAATGTTAAACTAAATACATTTGAAAGGAACTAGTTATAACAAAACATTAAACTACAATAGTTCTCATGGATAGTCGTTTTGCTTTCTCTAACAACCTCCAGTGCTATGGAGTTTTACTTCTTAGCCTTCTTAACACACTCGTGAACCAATCTAAACACATCTAGTTATGATCATCATTGGATTCACACTAATTAATCACAAATGGAATGTAGTTTCTATTGTTTAAATCAAAACCAAAATCAAACCTGAAACCACACGAATGACACTTGAAATCAGTCCACTCTGACCAAAACTCATTGACAAAACACTCCACAACCTACTTCAAACACTCTTGCCTCGAAAAACAAACAATTCTTTCGAAATGACAACAGTGGATCCGTACAATACTTAATTGACAATCTACGCAAGTAAACGAGGTGTAAAGAACCAATAAACTACTTGTATTTACTAAATAAGATTGGAGGATCAAATTACACTAGCGGAGTGAAAGAAATCAAACGGCAAACAAGAAAAGCAATGTTTGATCGATGAAAAATAACTCAAATCAAGGTAACACGACCAAGTAAATATGATTTACCTGTATTTTAGTCAAATTTGTGCAACATTTGAGTGGTGCATCAAAGTACCCAAGAATGCTTAACTAAATACATTAGAAAGGAACTAGTTATAATAAAACATTAAACTACAATTGTTCTCGCAAAGAGAGTCTTTTGCTTTCTCTAACAACCTCCAATGCGATGGAGTTTTGATTTTTAAGCCTTCTTAACACACTCGTGAACCAATCTAAGCACATCTGATTATGATCATCATTGGATTCACACTAATTAATCACAAATGGAATGTACTTTCTATTGTTTAAATCAAAACGAAAACCAAACCTGAAACCACACGAATGACACTTAAAATCAGTCCACTCTGACCCAAAACTCCTCGATAACACTCCACAACCGACTTCAAACACTCTCACCTCGAAAAACAACCGATTCATTCCAAATGACAACTGTGGATCCATACAACACTTAATTGACCATCTACGCAAGTAAACGAGGTGTAAAGAACCAACAAACTACTCGTATTTACTAAATAAGAATGGAGGATCAAATTACACTAGCGGAGTGAAAGTAATCAAACGTCAAACAAGAAAAGCAAAGTTTGATCGATGAAAAATAACCAAACGAAGGTAACACAACCTAGTAAATATGATTTACTTGTACTTTAGTCAAATTTGTGCAACATTACAGTGGTGCATCAAAGTACTCAAGAATGCTTAACTAAATACATTGGAAAGGAACTAGTTATAACAAAACATTAAACAACAAGAGTTCTCGCATGGATAGTCTTTTGCTTTCTCTAACAACCTCCAATGCGTTGGAGTTTTGATTCTTAAGCATTCTTAACACACTCGTGAACCAATCTAAACACATCCAACTATGATCATCATTGAAATCACACTAATTAATCACAAATGGAACATAGTTTCTATTGTTTAAATCAAAACCAAAACCAAACCTGAAACCACATGAATGACATTAGAGTGGTGCATCAAAGTACTCAAGAATGCTTAACTAAATACATTAGAAAGGAACTAGTTATAACAAAACTTTAACCAACAAGAGTTCTCGCATGGATAGTCTTTTGCTTTCTCTAACAACTTCCAATGCATTGGAGTTTTGATTCTTAAGCCTTCTTAACACACTCGTGAACCAATCTAAACTCATCTAATTATGATCATCATTGATCTCACACTAATTAATCACAAATGGAACATAGTTTCTATTGTTTAAATCAAAACCAAAACCAAACCTGAAACCATACGCATGACACTTGAAATCAGTCCACTCCGACCCAACACTCATAGACAACACTCCACAACCTACTTCAAACACTCTCGCCTCGAAAAACAACCGAGTCATTCGAAATGACAACTGTGGATCCGTACAATACTTAATTGACCATCTACGCCAGGAAACGAGGTGTAAAGAACCAATAAACTACTCGTATTTACTCAATAAAAATGGAGAATCAAATCACACTAGCGGAGTGAAAGTAATCAAACGTCAAACAAGAAATGCAATTTTTATCGATGAAAAATAACTCAAATCATGGTAACACGACCATGTAAATATGATTTACTTGTTTTTTAGTCATGTGCAACATTAGATGCAGGACCGGTTAAGGGCTTGAACAAATTACAACACAACAACACAATGAGGAGAACAACTAAACTTTGATCAAACAGTGAAACTGGATTAACCAATATTGATACAAAGAACACAAGTAAAGTAAAGAGACAGAACAAGAGAGTTAGGTTTCAAGGAGGCAGTATATTGCTTTCTCAAGTTCTTTTACAAGTGTTACAAAGCATAAAGAAAGATATAAGAACTTAGAATACTTATACTACAACCTACAGCCGGCTATACTTTGAAAGCCAGCTGGATACAATTGACTAGACACAACCAAAATCAATTATAGGATCAAAAGGCATATCTGCCTTTTGACCTTGTGACTATGACATGCCATAGCTCACATCCTTATCTATTACAAAAAGGATAAAGTACATAAAGTAGAAAGTTACAGACTCAAGACCTCAATGTATAGTTACCAAAAGCATGGACCTTTTCACCAACTCATGTAAGTTGGTGACTTTACAGAGATGTAGCGGAAAGGTGTCTAGCTTTATGGAACAGTACATCAGATAAAGCATGTATACTAAAAGTCTTCGCAAGAAATCTGTGTTCATAAGTTGAAGCTTCGGAAGACTTTGTCTCTGAGGCTTCGGAAGACTTCATGTTTGGCTTCGAAAGATATTGGTCTTGGCTTCGGAAGATTTTACACTTAGAGTATTTTCTAGTGTATGGTGTAAAACTTCCGAAGCATTTCTTACTTCAGTACTTAGTGCATGTTGCAGAGAGACATTTGGATGTTTTGGTTTGCATCAGACTTAAGGAATCCTTACAAACTCCCCCTAGGCTGATGCTACCAAAACACTTAGAAGATCTTCATATATTGGTGGTCTTCAGTACAATCATGACCATACCTTTCTTCATTAGATGGTCAGGATCATCAAGACCTTCATAGTATCTTCTCATCTCAAAGAGATCATGCAGAGGTAAGTTGTTTATGTCTTGCCAAGTATAGACATTCTCAACACCTTGATCTCTGATTACATGCCATCTTTCTGGATTGGTAGAGTAAGTCCAGGACAAGATGGGTGTCTCAGTTGTCAGAGGAGCCACTTGCATTGGAGTTGATTGGGCTGCCTCATCATGCACTTCCTCAGGTTGATCTGACTCAGCCTGAGGTGTAGAGGTAGATGACTTAGGCTTCTTCTTCTTTGACTTTGGTTTAGAAGCCATTTTCTTCTTCCTCTTAGATGACTTTAACTGAGAAGACTGGTCTGCAGCACCTTGTTGATCATCCTTGTCTTTCTTAGTTGGGTGTTCCTCCCTCACAGGTTCAGAAGGAGAGGGAGTTTGACCCTGCTTTGGATCAGAAGATGAAGCTTGCTGAGGCTCAGCTGGAGGTCCGGATTGAGGTGTCTCAGGTTGTTCAAACTTAACCTCCACTTCAGGTGGGACTTGACTTGGAAGAGAGTGTAAGTCAATCAGTTCACCACTCTTAATCTTCTGCTTGATCACCCTTATATGCTCATCCATTGTGGATAGAGACACAGGGCCAAGTCTCCTTCCGGAGAATCCATATAGCTTCAAGAAGCTCATCATCCTTTGTCTATCAGCAGACTTCTTCATGCTCTTTTGGATGATGGCTCTTGACTTTGCAGCTTCTTCCCTTAGCTTCCTTTTAGTTGTCTTTCTTTCTTTGACTAGCTCAAGTTCAAGTTGCTTTAAGTACTCAAACTCAATAAAGTCATAGGACAGGGGAAGAAGTGCATCTGCTTGATAGAAGCCTGTGGCACTCAGGTAGTTGATCATCTTGATCCTATCTTCTTCTTTGTCTACCTGAGGTTCTTGTGGAGCCACATCTTCCTGTACAGGACTTTCTTGAACTGGAGAGAGAGTGGGAGCATGCTTGTAGAGTCTTTTTTGTCTCCTCTCCTCTTTGAATTGGAGAAGTAGCCATGCATCCTCTTTTTCTTTCATCTCTCTTGACACTTCCATGTCAGCCAGTTCATTCAATTCTTCTAAGGGGAGGGAGATGATTTCATCAATATCATAGTTCCTGGTCTGTAAATAAGTAATCCTGACTGCCCTCAACTCATCATCTTGAGTATTTGGTCTGGGGGCAGCCCTGATTGCAGCTTGCATAAAGCTTGATGACCCAGAGGAACTTTCTCCCCTTAGCTTCCTTTTCCTCTCTCTCTCTTCCTCCTCAATTTCCTCAGGAGTCATAATCCTTTTCCCTTTGTCACCCACAAACCTTTGTGACTCAGGGTGGATAGAGGCTTGGCCTTCATTGCTTGGTGTAGCTTCCATGCTCTGGCCAGAGAGAGGCCGAGAAACACCTTCACCAGCAGGTGTCTCAGAAGGAGTGTGAACCTCTGCAACAGTTGTTGATGATGAGACAGGGGTCTCAGGTTCTGCCACTGGGCCTTCAGTCAAGGTTTCCCCTATGAAACTAATCTTAGGGTCCACCTCAACATCCAGTTGACCGATGACATTGCCTGATTGCCTAAGTCTCCTTCTTAGAGTGAACTCTGCAAGGATCCTATCTTGGATTCTTTGAGCCAATTTGTCAGCTTGTCTTGAGTTGCTTGGATTGACAAGTGGCATGTTGACTAGATCCAATCTTTCATAGAAGTTCAGGCTTTGAAAATCAAATACTTCTTGTTGCCCTTGAACTCTGTGAAGGATAAGGGCTCTTCTGTCAGCATCATACCTCCACCTTATGATATAGTTTGAAGTTCCTTATGGTGGAGATGACACAGCCCTTGGTATACCTTCCTCAAAGAGACTCCTGATGATAGAGTCTATAGAGTCCACATTAATGTGAACTTGAGGAAGTTGCTGAGAATGCACAACTGCAAGTGAGGATGGTGAGTCCTCTATGTCCATTCTCTGTGAAGAACTCCCAGGTTTTGTGGTTGCAATAACTTTCTTCCCCTTTTTGGTAGCATCACCCACTTGCATAGGTGAGCTGGAGGATAAGTCAATCACTTCCACAGGTTCTTGTGTTCCTGGTTGAGCTCTCCTTAAAGGTCTCCCAGCTAGTTTTTCCTTTAGATATAAAATTTGAAGTTGCTGATCATTGACCCTGTTTTGTAAGGTAGTCACCTGAGATTCAAGGCGACTAACCTTAGAGACTAAATAGGAGCATGTTTTTGACAGTTTTTGCACCTTTAGTCTCAAATTCCCCTCTTCTTCATCAGAAGAATCATTGGGGGATGAGATGATTGGACCAAAGTCCTCTCTCTCACCACCAGCTTGATGTTCTTGGCTGCTGGTTTTCCTCTGCTCACTAGCAATCTCAGTTGAGATGCCAGTGGGCTGAGTTGCCATGGTTGAGGTCTTAATGATGTAGTCACTTGCAAAAGTGAGAGCCTCTTCCATATGGACATCCTGAACATGTTCAGAAGTGTCCACCTCAGTAACAGGTGACTGATGTGGGATAGACTGAGGAGAATCAGAGGTACTCATCTCTCTTTGAGTAGGGGAGGAGAAGAGAGACTCATGGTACTCACTGAATCCTAAGTCTTCATCAGTATAAAAGGATAGGTTGGGAATGGGTTGGTTTAGATCTAAAGGCTGGGGATGGTAACTGTCCCCTGAAGGTTGTTCACTTGAGTGTTGAGACTCAGAGTGAAGGCTTAAGGTTGTTGGGCTTGTGAGCTCATCAGGGTGAGCATGAGGAACCTCAGCCCTGATAGGTGAAGAAATGGGAGTGGTTTGCTCCTCAGGGGAAGTGGGAGCTCTAGTGTCCACTTCCTCCTGTAAGGGTGAGTATATGGGGACCTGCACAGACTCAATAGCCTGAGCAGGGGTTCGTTTGGATTTTCTTTGGTAGGTGAGGGTTATTTGTGGTCTTTTTAGTGGTAAGGAAAAAGAAGGTGTGGGTTCAACACTAGCTTGTGTTGCTAGGTTGTCACCTTGAGCAATGAGCTCTAACATTTTGGGGACTAGGGCTGTTTCTACCCCTGAGAAGCCTACAGTTGGCTTCTTCATGATTTTAAAGATGCCGGGCTTCATCTGTCCCAATTTAAGAATATTACTTGTTTCCCTCAACTGTGAGCCCAGTTCACAGTTAAGAATGTGCTGAACATATCTAGGAAACATGTAATACTCTAAGGAGTCCAAGTTTGCAAGTAAATTAGTATAAACAAATTGAGAGTACCTGAACTTGACCCCCTGAACCATTCCATGCACTATAAAGGAGAGATCCTCAGGAATCTGGTCCCACCCTCCATGCTTGTTTGACAAGCTGTGGATAACCACATGGAGCAGGTATTTCCACAGGGATGAGACCTTCCCTTTCCTGAAGGTCTTTACAGAGAAATCTCCCTCATAGCCCATCTGCTCAAAGGAATGATTAACAGCTTCCTTTGGGAAGGACAACTCACCTTCTTCATCATCCAGCTGCAAATGATGGTTGATCATGGCCGGAGTGATGAAGATTGTCCTCCCTTGCACTGTGGCAGACAGTGCCTTCTCCCCATCCATAATGACCTCTTGGCAGGTCTTCCAGAATTCAAGCAAATGATCCTCATACAGAGTAGGATCAATGGTCAGGGAGGTGAAGTAGTTGGATAGAGTTAAGAATTGGCAAATCTCTGAGAATCTTGCATCTTTCTCAGAGCTTAACAGAGGAACCTGATTATGTTGCCTGTGAAGTTGCATGGAGAAATCTGGGTTGTTTCTGCGGTTAAAGTTGGCCATTTTAGAAGCTTAAGGGTGAAGAAAGGTAGAAAGCAAAGGCGGTTTAGAGAATTAGGTTTAAGGAATAGTGGAATTGAGGAAGATAGTGAGGAAGAGGGGGAACCGTTGGGTATTTATATGAAAAGGGATTTGAACCAAAGTTAATGAAAGAGGATAAACTTTGAAATCCGAAAGTCGGTCCCACCTCTGAAAAAGTAGTTTACTTTTGCTCAAAAAGTAGTTTTCTTGGAATTCGAAAAGCTTCCGAAGGTAAATTGTCTTCGGAAGTTTTAATGAAAAAGCTTCCGAAGCTAAAATGGCTTCGGAAGATTTTCCTGAGAGTCTTGAAAATTTTGCTTCGGAAGAGAAATAAACACTTGAATGCTTTGTATAAGGAACAACAAAGCTTCCGAGAGTTTTTTGCTTCGGAAGGAAAAAATACTTAAAAACAAATAAGTGTTAGAGATAAGAATTTAAGCTTCGGAAGATAGATTTAGACTTCTTCCGAAGGTAAAATTTCTTAGACAGTTATTTATTTTGAAGACATAATTTTCTTCCGAAGATAAAATTTTATCTTCCGAAGGATCAGAAAGTTTTCAAGAATCTAAGGAAAGTCTTCAAAAAGAATTTTATATCCAAAGAAAACATGAGCTTATGAAAGTGATGAACTAGACAACTTAGGACACACATATTTTAAGAAGAAATAATTAGAATTAGTTTTAAGAAAATGTCTACTCAAAGTTAATCATCCCAATAGCTGATATTAGATATTAAATCTCTGTTCATCAAAAGCTTTTGTAAACAGATCAGCATATTGTTCATCTGTATGAACTTTGACTAGTTTAATTAATCCCTTTTCATAGTTATCTCTTATTAAATGATACCTGATATTGATGTGTTTGGTCCTTGAGTGCTGCACAGGGTTCTCAGTGATAGAGATAGCACTATTGTTGTCTATGTGGATAGGAGTCTCCTTGAAGTTAAATCCATAGTCCAGCATCTGATTTTGAATCCAAAGCACTTGAGCACAGCAGCTTGCAGCAGCAATGTATTCAGCCTCAGCAGTTGATGCAGACACACAGGATTGTTTCTTGCATTGCCATGAGACAACCCTTCCACCAAGGAATTGACATCCCCTAGATGTAGACTTTGCAGTCATGTTGCAACCACCATAATCACTATCTGTATAAGCATACAGATTGAAGTCAGGATTCTTTGGGTACCATAAACCAAGTGTTGAAGCACCTTTGAGGTATCTTAAAATCCTTTTCACAGTGATTAAGTGAGACATCTTAGGGTTGGCTTGATATCTTGCACAAATACATGTAGCAAACATGATATCAGGCCTGCTAGCTGTAAGATACATAAGAGACCCAATCATAGCCCTGTATAAATGTCATCTACACACTCCCCCTCAAGATCAGGTCCAAGGGAGTGGTTTCTGGCTATGGGTGTCTTAGCAATCTTACAATCAGTCATGTTGAACCTCTTGAGTATGTCCTGAACATACTTTGACTGACTTATAAAGATGCCATCTTCAACTTGCTTCACTTGAATTCCCAGAAAGAAATTGAGTTCTCCCATTGCACTCATTTCAAATCTGTCTTTCATCAGCTTCTCAAAGTCTTTGCAGAGCTTTGGATTAGTTGAACCAAAGATGATGTCATCTACATATACTTGAACTAGCAACAAGTCATTTCCCTGTCCTTTGATGAAGAGAGTTCCATCTATAGTACCTCTCCTGTATCCATGTTTACAAAGATACTCAGATAGTGTCTCATACCACTTACTGGGTGCCTGATGCAGCCCATAAAGAGCTTTGTCAAGCTTGCAGACATAATCAGGATGATCAGGGTCTACAAAACCAGGTGGCTGTTTGACATAAACCTCTTCATCAATCACTCCATATAAGAAAGCACACTTTAAATCAAGTTGAAAGACCTTGATGTTCTTGGATGCAGCAAATGCCAGGAATATCCTAACAGCTTCTAATCTTGCTACAGGAGCAAAGACATCAGTGTAGTCAATCCCTTCTTCTTGTGTGTATCCTTGAACAACTAGTCTTGCCTTGTTCTTGATGATAATTCCTCTATCATCCTTCTTATTCCTAAAAACCCATTTGGTTCTAATGGTAGTCTTCCCATGAGGAAGAGGACAAAGGTTCCAAACTTTCTGTCTTTTGAATTGAAACAGCTCTTATTGCATAGCTTCAACCCAACTTCCATCCTTTAGAGCTTCATCAACTTTCTTTGGCTCTATCTGAGATAAGAAACAAGAGTGAAGACAAACATTTGCTTCATGGGTTTGTCCTCTTGTTCTTACCCCTGTGACAACATCTCCAATGATGTTTGTGGTGGGGTGAGACTTGTGGATCCTTAGCTGAGGGATCATAGCAAGTTGCTGAGAAAGATCCAAATTTGAGAAATTTAGATCTGGCATAGATGATTCACCCTCCACATTACCACACTTATCAAGATTAACTTGATCCAATGAGTGTGTGACATCATTGATGTTGTCATCTATGGTGTGGTTATTAGCATCAAGGAATTCCTGATCACTTTCACCATCACCATTGTTGTCTTCTACAATTGAGGTATCTTTATCTGGTTGAGGAGCCTCTGAGCTGGAATTTGAAGGCATACCAGATGTATCAGCTGAATTTGTCATTGTTGTGCTGATAGAAACCTCATTTGCTGAAGTAGTTCCAACTGGAGCTGAAGATATGAGTTGAGGGTCTTCCTAGCTCAAATCTTGGATCAGGATCACCTGTATTTAGATTTTCTGCAGATCCTGAAACATTCTCACAAGATTTGTTAAAACAGTTGGTAACTAAATCAAGATCAAATAGCCAATCAGGACCAGAACCAGCCACACAGGGTGTGTGTTCATTGAAAGTCACATTGGCTGACTCCTCAACAATTCTAGTTCTGAGATTGTATACTCTATAAGCCTTAGCTTGGGAAGAGTATCCAATGAAGTGTCCATCATCTGATTTCTCAGCAAACTTGGCAATTTGATCCTTGGTATTCAAGATGGTGCAGGGACATCCAAATGACCTGAGAAAACCAATAAAAGGTTTTCTCTTGTGCCAAAGTTCATAAGGAGTCTTACCATGTGTCTTAACTACCAAAACTCTATTTTGCACATAGCAAGCAGTATTTACTGCCTCTGCCCAGAAGGTGATGGGCAGTTTAGAGTCAGACAACATAGTTCTTGCAGCTTCAATTAGTGTCCTGTTTCTCCTCTCAGCAACTCCATTTTGCTGAGGAGTCCTGGGAGCACTATATTGTCTTGTAATACCTTTTTCATCACAAAATGTATCAAGGATTTGGTTCTTGAATTCAGTTCCTTGATCACATCTTATGGTTTTGACCTTGTGATCACATTGATTCTCAATTTTTAAGATGAAATTCTTCAGAATCTCAGGGGTTTCATCCTTAGTTCTAAGAAAGAAAACCCAAGTGAATCTTGTAAAATCATCTGTGATCACCAAACAATAGGAGGTCCTTCCTAGACTCATTACACTGGTGGGGCCAAAGAGATCCATATGTAACAAGTGTAGGGGAGTAGTGATGGAGCTCCTTTCCTTAGGCTTGTGAGATACCTTATGTTGCTTCCCTTTCAGGCATGCAACACAATGATCATCACTTGTAAACTTTTTCTTTGGCATTCCAGTTACCAAATCATGTTTAATTAGCTTATTCATGTTCTTAAAGTTTACATGGCACATTATTTTATGCCATAGGAAAGACTCATCACTATTTGCTTTAGATAGAAAGCATGAAACTTCTCCAGAGGGAGATGTTTCTTGCAAATCCATCTTGTACATGTTCCTTTTCCTGGGGGCTCTGAGCAGGATATGCTCATGAGGAATGACCACTCCAGGCTTGAGAACAATGCACTCATGCTCAATAAAGAGCATGTTATGACTCTGATCACAAAATTGGGATACACTCAGAAGATTGTACCCAAGCTCCTTAACAAAGTTTACCTTTTCAATGCTGAGCTTACCATTTGTGACCTTGCCCCTTCCTGAAATGTAACCACCTTCATCTCCTCCAAAAGCAACTGGTCCTCCATCAATTCTCTCAAAGTTATGGAGTAGAGACCTATTGCCTGTCATGTGCCTGGAACAGCCACTATAAAGTATCCAGACATTCCTGCTTGTCTTGAGCTGTTCCTGCACAAAGAAGATGATTAGTTACATTTGGAAACCCAAGCCTTACTTGTCTTGGGCTCACTAAGTGTAATAGAAGGTAATGCAACAGTAATAGATCCTATGGTTGTACTAGGGGGATCTTCAGCTGTTGTTGATGGAGAAACTTCAGTCATTTGGTCTTTCTTGGACTTCCACACCACCCTTGGAGTCTTGGACTTGACCTTCAAAACCTTAAAAGCTTTTGGGACTTCACAAGTTTTGATGACTGAACCTTTGAAAGATTCTACAGTCACTGCAGCAGACTTCAGTGCTTCGGAAGAACTCCTTTCTTCCGAGACCAATTTTTCTTCCGAAGGTAATTTTCCATTTACCTTCTTCATTGATTTGGAGCTTCCGAAGGAAACAGACTTTCCTTCCGAAGCTTGAATCTTCTTGAAACTCTTTGAAGTCTTTGCATTGGTCATGTGGATAGTACTTTTAGGATTGTATGGGCAATCCTTAGCAATGTGAGAGGTACTTTCACACATGACACATAACATTTTCTTCTTCAAAAGAGTATCCTTATGAAAGCAAGACTGGCTTTTGTCAAAAGTATCCTTTTGACACATAACATTTTCTTCTTCCACCATCATCTTGGTAGATGCTGAGACAGTTCTTTTGGGCTATGAACTGTTCTTGGAGTTTGATGGTCCAGGCTGTGCAGCAGTGGTACACAGCAGCTCAGTCTTCTTCTTTGTACTGAGATGATTTGAACAAGAACCAGAACTCTTAGCTGAGGAGTCTTGGTTGATGTCTTCAGTCTTTACTACTTTGAAACCTGCAGAGATGAAAACTTGTTTCTGCTTAGAATCAAAAGTAGCCTTGATCTCTTGAGCTTTCTTTGCTTTTCTTTTGCTCTTTCTGATCAAGTTCTTTCTCTTGGACTTGGTCATCACAGTAGATTTCTTCTCCTCAGAAGGATAGTGGCCCTTGGTAGAATCCTCTTCTTCACTCTTCTCAGAGGAATTCTTCACTATCTCTTCTTCATCCTCCTCACTTATAGGATCTATGAGAGGAAGCTCATCTTCACAAGTTCCACACCTAGGAGATCTTACAGACAAGATTGTGTGTGGAGGAGCTATCTCATTTGATCCCAGTCCCTGTCTATTTTGATAGCACACTTTGTTGTGCAGGGATGAGGATATCATGTTCTTGAAGGTCTCTTCTTCAAGAACACTCTTTTCAGCCTTGGCTTTGCTGATCACGAGCTCAGCCTGGCACTCAGTCAACTTAGTTATGAGATCCTGGATTTGAGTCCTAAAATCTGTATGTTCATGTTTTAGTACTGAAATGGTTTTCTCCAAGTCCTCTATCTTTAACTTGTAATCATTTTCAGACTTTCTAAAATCAGATTTTAATATGTTTAATGACTCAAGATCAGATCTCATTTCTAAGTTGTAGGACCTGTATCTGTTTACTTTAGCAATGCATTCAGGAGTACAGAGATGTTCCAATACCTTGGCTTCATCATGGTCTGCCATTAGTGCTTGGTTTGGAGAAGCATCTTCCACCTGAAAGCTCCAGTCAAAGCCTCCCTCTTTAACAGCAACAACAGCATGTTGCTTTGGCTTCTTATTCTGAGGGGCTTTGTCAGTGTAGTTTGGTCTGGTTTGTGCTTGGCCACTATTTGTTTTAGGTGCCTTACACTCCCTAGCAAAGTGGCCCATCAAGTTACAATTGTAACACTTGACTTTGCATTTATCCAGCCCAAACTTTCCACTGGTTGCATTGCTTGGAAACCTTCTTCCTGTTCTCTTGTAGAACTTCTTGGCTCTGTGAGTGAGGAGAGCCATCTGCTGAACTATTTCCATGTATTCCAGGTCATCTGGATGGATACAGTCCAGGTCTTCAAGAGTGAAGCGAGAGTTCCCACAGCTTTCATCAGAAGACACAAAGGCTTGAGAAGAGCTTGTCTTTTGGAATGGGCTTCCTTGAGTGAAGTTCTTCCTGGGTGTCTTTGGGAAGGTGATGAAAGGACCCTTTGGTGAGTTGTCAGGGTAGCATATGAGATGATGTTGGGGTTCTATGCTATCCCTTTCAACCACATGAAGGGCTGAACCCATTTGATTGTTGGAGTTTCCAGATGAACCTTGCATGTTCATCTCCATCTGGTAACCACTGAGAATCCCATATAACTCTGTCAGAGTAAGAGTTTGAGGTTCTCAGTCCTCTTGATCACCACGCAGTAGTGTGTCCATTGCCTAGGAAGTGAGGACATGAACTTCCTTACAATGTCCCTGTTCTCAAGAGGAACTCCTCCATCCACTAGGGTATCCACTATCTCAACATACCTGAAGTATTGTTGAGTCATGGTTTCACCTGCTTTGAAGGTGAAGTTTTCAAACTGCTGCTTCAGGAGATCCTTCTTGTTCTCCTTGGCTTCAGAGGAGCCTTCATACATCAGCTTCAGTGCATCCCACAACTGTTTAGCTGTTTTGCACTTCTTAAAGCCTCTGTACACAGAGTTTGGGAGAGCAGTCTGAAGAGCAGTCATGGCCTTCCTATCAATCTCTACTCTCTTCCTATCTTCATCAGAGTAGTTGGCCACATCTTTTGGAATCATACCAGCGCCAGTAGCAGAAGGAGTGCTAGGTATGAAAGGTCCATTCTCAACAGATTCCCACATTCTTGAGTCTAACGACCTGATGAAACCTTCCATTCTTATACACCAGGTGTCAAAGTCATCAAGAGTGATCAGTGGGGATTTGTTCAGGGTTCCAGTCTCCATATCAGTCTTTGAGATGGATGCCATTTGGAGAGTTTAGTTTTTGTGTGTGTGAGGGATCTTAAGATGGTGAGATCTTATATCAAGAGCCTGAAATGCTCTGATACCAATTGCAGGACCGGTTAAGGGCTTGAACAAATTACAACACAACAACACAATGAGTAGAACAACTAAACTTTGATCAAACAGTGAAACTAGATTAACCAATATTGATGCAAAGAACACAAGTAAAGTAAAGAGACAGAACAAGAGAGTTGGGTTTCAAGGAGGCAGATTGCTTTCTCAAGTTCTTTTACAAGTGTTACAAAGCATAAAGAAAGATACAAGAACTTGGAATACTTATACTACAACCTACAGCCGGCTATACTTTGAAAGCCAGCTGGATACAATTGATTAGACACAACCAAAATCAATTGTAGGATCAAAAGCCATATCTGCCTTTTGACCTTGTGACTATGACATGCCATAGCTCACATCCTTATCTATTATAAAAAGGATAAAGTACATAAAGTAGAAAGTTACAGACTCAAGACCTCAATGTACAGTTACCAAAAGCATGGACCTTTTCACCAACTCATGTAAGTTGGTGACTTTACAGAGATGCAGCGGAAAGGTGTCCAGCTTTATGGAACAGTACATCAGATAAAGCATGTATACTAAAAGTCTTCGGAAGAAATCTGTCTTCATAAGTTGAAGCTTCGGAAGACTTTGTCTCTGAGGCTTCGGAAGACTTCATGTTTGGCTTCGGAAGATATTGGTCTTGGCTTCGGAAGATTTTACACTTAGAGTATTTTCTAGTGTATGGTGTAAAACTTCCGAAGCATTTCTTACTTCAGTACTTAGTGCATGTTGCAGAGAGACATTTGGATGTTTTGGTTTGCATCAGACTTAAGAAATCCTTACATTAGAATGGTGCATCAAAGTACTCAAGAATGCTTAACTAAATACATTAGAAAGGAACTAGTTATAACAAAATATTAAACTACAATAGTTCTCGCATGGATAGTCTTTTGCTTTCAACCTCCAATGCTATGGAATTTTACTTCTTAAGCTTTCTAAACACACTCGAATGACACATCTGATTATGATCGTCATTGGAATCACACTAATTAATCACAATAGGAACATAGTTTCCATTGTTTAAATCAAAACCAAACTAAACCTGAAACCACATGAATGACACTTGAAATCAGTCCACTACGACCCAAAACTCATCAACAAAACTACACAACCTACTTCAAACACTCTCGCCTCGAAAAACAACCGATTCATTCGAAATGACAACTGTGGATCCGTACAATACTTAATTGACCATCTACGCCGGGAAACGAGGTGTAAAGAACCAAGAAACTACTCGTATTTACTCAATAAAAATGGAGAATCAAATCACCTAGCGGAGTGAAAGTAATCAAACGTCAAACAAGAAAAGCAATTTTGATCGATTAAAAAAAACTCAAATCAAGGTAACTGACCATGTAAATATGATTTACTTGTATTTTTGTCAAATTTGTGCTAAATTAGAGTGGTGCATCAAAGAACTCAAGAACGTTTAACTAAATACATTTGAAAGGAACTAGTTATAACAAAACATTAAACTACAATAGTTCTCGCATGGATAGTCTTTTGCTTTCTCTAACAACCTCCAGTGCTATGGAGTTTTACTTCTTAAGCCTTCTTAACGCACTCGTGAACCAATCTAAACACATCTAGTTATGATCATCATTGGATTCACACTAATTAATCACAAATGGAAGGTAGTTTCTATTGTTTAAATCAAAACCAAAACCAAACCTGAACCCTCACGAATGACACTTGAAATCAGTACACTCTGACCAAAAACTCATCGACAACACTCCACAACCTACTTCAAACACTCTCGCCTCGAAAAACAAACAATTCTTTCGAAATGACAACAGTGGATCCGTACAATACTTAATTGACAATCTACGCAAGTAAACGAGGTGTAAAGAACCAATAAACTACTCGTATTTACTAAATAAGATTGGAGGATCAAATTACACTAGCGGAGTGAAAGAAATCAAAAGTCAAACAAGAAAAGCAATGTTTGATCGATGAAAAATAACTCAAATCAAGGTAACATGACCAAGTAAATATGATTTACTTGTATTTTAGTCAAATTTGTGCAACATTTGGGTGGTGCATCAAATTACTCAAGAATGCTTAACTAAATACATTAGAAAGGAACTAGTTATAATAAAACATTAAACTACAATTGTTCTCGCATGGATAGTCTTTTGCTTTCTCTGACAACCTCCAATGCGATGGAGTTTTGATTTTTAAGCCTTCTTAACACACTCGTGAACCAATCTAAACACATCTGATTATGATCATCATTGGATTCACACTAATTAATCACAAATGGAATGTACTTTCTATTGTTTAAATCAAAACCAAAACCAAACCTGAAACCACACGAATGACACTTAAAATCAGTCCACTCCGACCCAAAACTCCTCGACAACACTCCACAACCAACTTCAAACACTCTCACCTCGAAAAACAACCGATTCATTCGAAATGACAACTGTGGATCCATACAACACTTAATTGACCATCTACGCAAGTAAACGAGGTGTAAAGAACCAACAAACTACTCGTATTTACTAAATAAGAATGGCGGATCAAATTACACTAGCGGAGTGAAAGTAATCAAACGTCAAACAAGAAAAGCAAAGTTTGATCGATGAAGAATAACCAAACGAAGGTAACACAACCTAGTAAATATGATTTACTTGTACTTTAGTCAAATTTGTGCAACATTACAGCGGTGCATCAAAGTACTCAAGAATACTTAACTAAATACATTGAAAAGGAACTAGTTATAACAAAACATTAAACAACAAGAGTTCTCGCATGGATAGTCTTTTGCTTTCTCTAACAACCTCCAATGCGTTGGAGTTTTGATTCTTAAGCATTCTTAACACACTCGTGAACCAATCTAAACACATCCAACTATGATCATCATTGAAATCACACTAATTAATCACAAATGGAACATAGTTTCTATTGTTTAAATCAAAACCAAAACCAAACCTGAAACCACATGAATGACATTAGAGTGGTGCATCAAAGTACTCAAGAATGCTTAACTAAATACATTAGAAAGGAACTAGTTATAACAAAACTTTAACCAACAAGAGTTCTCGCATGGATAGTCTTTTTGCTTTCTCTAACAACTTCCAATGCATTGGAGTTTTGATTCTTAAGACTTCTTAACACACTCGTGAACCAATCTAAACTCATCTAATTATGATCATCATTGATCTCACACTAATTAATCACAAATGGAACATAGTTTCTATTGTTTAAATCAAAACAAAAACCAAACCTGAAACCATACGCATGACATTAGAGTGGTGCATCAAAGTACTCAAGAATGCTTAACTAAATACATTAGAAAGGAACTAGTTATAACAAAACATTAACCAACAAGAGTTCTCGCATGGATAGTCTTTTGCTTTCTCTAACAACTTCCAATGCATTGGAGTTTTGATTCTTAAGCCTTCTTAACACACTCGTGAACCAATCTAAACACATCTAATTATGATCATCATTGATCTCACACTAATTAATCACAAATGGAACATAGTTTCTATTGTTTAAATCAGAACCAAAACCAAACCTGAAACCATACGAATGACACTTGAAATCAGTCCACTCCGACCCAACACTCATAGACAACACTCCACAACCTACTTCAAACACTCTCGCCTCGAAAAACAACCAATTCATTCGAAATGACAACTGTGGATCCATACAACACTTAATTGACCATCTACGCAAGTAAACGAGGTGTAAAGAACCAACAAACTACTCGTATTTACTAAATAAGAATGGAGGATCAAATTACACTAGCGGAGTGAAAGTAATCAAACGTCAAACAAGAAAAGCAAAGTTTGATCGATGAAGAATAACCAAACGAAGGTAACACAACCTAGTAAATATGATTTACTTGTACTTTAGTCAAATTTGTGCAACATTACAGCGGTGCATCAAAGTACTCAAGAATGCTTAACTAAATACATTGGAAAGGAACTAGTTATAACAAAACATTAAACAACAAGAGTTCTCGCATGGATAGTCTTTTGCTTTCTCTAACAACCTCCAATGCGTTGGAGTTTTGATTTTTAAGCATTCTTAACACATTCGTGAACCAATCTAAACACATCCAACTATGATCATCATTGAAATCACACTAATCAATCACAAATGGAACATAGTTTCTATTGTTTAAATCAAAACGAAAACCAAACCTGAAACCACATGAATGACATTAGAGTGGTGCATCAAAGTACTCAAGAATGCTTAACTAAATACATTAGAAAGGAACTAGTTATAACAAAACATTAACCAACAAGAGTTCTCGCATGGATAGTCTTTTGCTTTCTCTAACAACTTCCAATGCATTGGAGTTTTGATTCTTAAGCCTTCTTAACACACTCGTGAACCAATCTAAACACATCTAATTATGATCATCACTGATCTCACACTAATTAATCACAAATGGAACATAGTTTCTATTGTTTAAATCAGAACCAAAACCAAACCTGAAACCATACGAATGACACTTGAAATCAGTCCACTCCGACCCAACACTCATAGACAACACTCCACAACCTACTTCAAACACTCTCGCCTCGAAAAACAACCGATTCATTCGAAATGACAACTGTGGATCCATACAACACTTAATTGACCATCTACGCAAGTAAACGAGGTGTAAAGAACCAACAAACTACTCGTATTTACTAAATAAGAATGGAGGATCAAATTACACTAGCGGAGTGAAAGTAATCAAACGTCAAACAAGAAAAGCAAAGTTTGATCGATGAAGAATAACCAAACGAAGGTAACACAACCTAGTAAATATGATTTACTTGTACTTTAGTCAAATTTGTGCAACATTACAGCGGTGCATCAAAGTACTCAAGAATGCTTAACTAAATACATTGGAAAGGAACTAGTTATAACAAAACATTAAACAACAAGAGTTCTCGCATGGATAGTCTTTTGCTTTCTCTAACAACCTCCAATGCGTTGGAGTTTTGATTCTTAAGCATTTTTAACACATTCGTGAACCAATCTAAACACATCCAACTATGATCATCATTGAAATCACACTAATCAATCACAAATGGAACATAGTTTCTATTGTTTAAATCAAAACAAAAACCAAACCTGAAACCACATGAATGACATTAGAGTGGTGCATCAAAGTACTCAAGAATGCTTAACTAAATACATTAGAAAGGAACTAGTTATAACAAAACATTAACCAACAAGAGTTCTCGCATGGATAGTCTTTTGCTTTCTCTAACAACTTCCAATGCATTGGAGTTTTGATTCTTAAGCCTTCTTAACACACTCGTGAACCAATCTAAACACATCTAATTATGATCATCACTGATCTCACACTAATTAATCAAAAATGGAACATAGTTTCTATTGTTTAAATCAGAACCAAAACCAAACCTGAAACCATACGAATGACACTTGAAATCAGTCCACTCCGACCCAACACTCATAGACAACACTCCACAACCTACTTCAAACACTCTCGCCTCGAAAAACAACCGATTCATTCGAAATGACAACTGTGGATCCATACAACACTTAATTGACCATCTACGCAAGTAAACGAGGTGTAAAGAACCAACAAACTACTCGTATTTACTAAATAAGAATGGAGGATCAAATTACACTAGCGAAGTGAAAGTAATCAAACGTCAAACAAGAAAAGCAAAGTTTGATCGATGAAGAATAACCAAACGAAGGTAACACAACCTAGTAAATATGATTTACTTGTACTTTAGTCAAGTTTGTGCAACATTACAGCGGTGCATCAAAGTACTCAAGAATGCTTAACTAAATACATTGGAAAGGAACTAGTTATAACAAAACATTAAACAACAAGAGTTCTCGCATGGATAGTCTTTTGCTTTCTCTAACAACCTCAAATGCGTTGGAGTTTTGATTCTTAAGCATTCTTAACACATTCGTGAACCAATCTAAACACATCCAACTATGATCATCATTGAAATCACACTAATCAATCACAAATGGAACATAGTTTCTATTGTTTAAATCAAAACAAAAACCAAACCTGAAACCACATGAATGACATTAGAGTGGTGCATCAAAGTACTCAAGAATGCTTAACTAAATACATTAGAAAGGAACTAGTTATAACAAAACATTAACCAACAAGAGTTCTCGCATGGATAGTCTTTTGATTTCTCTAACAACTTCCAATGCATTGGAGTTTTGATTCTTAAGCCTTCTTAACACACTCGTGAACCAATCTAAACACATCTAATTATGATCATCACTGGTCTCACACTAATTAATCACAAATGGAACATAGTTTCTATTGTTTAAATCAGAACCAAAACCAAACCTGAAACCATACGAATGACACTTGAAATCAGTCCACTCCGACCCAACACTCATAGACAACACTCCACAACCTACTTCAAACACTCTCGCCTCGAAAAACAACCAATTCATTCGAAATGACAACTGTGGATCCATACAACACTTAATTGACCATCTACGCAAGTAAACGAGGTGTAAAGAACCAACAAACTACTCGTATTTACTAAATAAGAATGGAGGATCAAATTACACTAGCGGAGTGAAAGTAATCAAACGTCAAACAAGAAAAGCAAAGTTTGATCGATGAAGAATAACCAAACGAAGGTAACACAACCTAGTAAATATGATTTACTTGTACTTTAGTCAAATTTGTGCAACATTACAGCGGTGCATCAAAGTACTCAAGAATGCTTAACTAAATACATTGGAAAGGAACTAGTTATAACAAAACATTAAACAACAAGAGTTCTCGCATGGATAAAATTTTGCTTTCTCTAACAACCTCCAATGCGTTGGAGTTTTGATTCTTAAGCATTCTTAACACATTCGTGAACCAATCTAAACACATCCAACTATGATCATCATTGAAATCACACTAATCAATCACAAATGGAACATGTTTCTATTGTTTAAATCAAAAAAAAAAACCAAACCTGAAACCACATGAATGACATTAGAGTGGTGCATCAAAGTACTCAAGAATGCTTAACTAAATACATTAGAAAGGAACTAGTTATAACAAAACATTAACCAACAAGAGTTCTCGCATGGATAGTCTTTTGCTTTCTCTAACAACTTCCAATGCATTGGAGTTTTGATTCTTAAGCCTTCTTAACACACTCGTTAACCAATCTAAACACATCTAATTATGATCATCATTGATCTCACACTAATTAATCACAAATGGAACATAGTTTCTATTGTTTAAATCAGAACCAAAACCAAACCTGAAACCATACGAATGACACTTGAAATCAGTCCACTCCGACCCAACACTCATAGACAACACTCCACAACCTACTTCAAACACTCTCGCCTCGAAAAACAACCGATTCATTCGAAATGACAACTGTGGATCTGTACAATACTTAATTGACCATCTACGCCAGGAAACGAGGTGTAAAGAACCAATAAACTACTCGTATTTACTCAATAAAAATGGAGAATCAAATCACACTAGCGGAGTGAAAGTAATCAAACGTCAAACAAGAAAAGCATTTTTTATCGATGAAAAATAACTCAAATCATGGTAACACGACCATGTAAATATGATTTACTTGTATTTTAGTCAAAAATGTGCAACATTAGAGTGGTGCATCAAAGTACTCAAGAATGCTTAACTAAATACATTAGAAAGGAACTAGTTATAACAAAACATTAAACTACAATAGTTCTCGCATGGATAGTCTTTTGCTTTCAACCTCCAATGCTATGGAGTTTTACTTCTTAAGCAATTCTAAACACACTCGTGAACCAATCTAAACACATCTGATTATGATCGTCATTGGAATCACACTAATTAATCACAAATGGAACACAGTTTCCATTGTTTAAATCAAAACCAAACTAAACCTGAAACCACACGAATGACACTTGAAATCAGTCCACTACGACCCAAAACTCATCAACAAAACTCCACAACCTACTTCGAACACTCTCGCATCGAAATACAACCGATTCATTCGAAATGACAACTGTGGATCCGTACAATACTTAATTGACCATCTACGCCAGGAAACGAGGTGTAAAGGACCAAGAAACTACTCGTATTTACTCAATAAAAATGGAGAATCAAATAACACTAGGGAGTGAAAGTAATCAAACGTCAAACAAGAAAAGCAATTTTGATCGATTAAAAAAACTCAAATCAAGGTAACCGACCATGTAAATATGATTTACTTGTATTTTTGTCAAATTTGAGCTAAATTTGAGTGGTGCATCAAAGTACTCAAGAATGTTTAACTAAATACATTTGAAAGGAACTAGTTATAACAAAACATTAAACTACAATAGTTCTCACATGGATAGTCTTTTGATTTCTCTAACAACCTCCAATGCTATGGAGTTTTGATTCTTAAGCCTTCTTAACACACTCATGAACCAATCTAAACACATCTGATTGTGATCATCATTGGAAGCACACTAATTAATCACAAATGGAACGTAGTTTCTATTGTTTAAATCAAAACCAAAACCAAACCTGAAACCACACGAATGACACTTGAAATCAGTCCACTCTGACCAAAAACTCATCGACAACACTCCACAACCTACTTCAAACACTCTCGCCTCGAAAAACAAACAATTCATTCGAAATGACAACAGTGGATCCATACAATACTTAATTGACAATCTACGCAAGTAAACGAGGTGTAAAGAACCAATAAACTACTCGTATTTACTAAATAAGATTGGAGGATCAAATTACACTAGCGGAGTGAAAGAAGTCAAACGCCAAACAAGAAAAGCAATGTTTGATCGATGAAAAATAACTCAAATCAAGGTAACATGACCAAGTAAATATGATTTACTTGTAGTCAAATTTGTGCAACATTTGAGTGGTGCATCAAATTACTCAAGAATGCTTAACTAAATACATTAGAAAGGAACTAGTTATAATAAAACATTAAACTACAATTGTTCTCGCATGGATAGTCTTTTGCTTTCTCTAACAACCTCCAATGCGATGGAGTTTTGATTTTTAAGCCTTCTTAACACACTCGTGAACCAATCTAAACACATCTGATTATGATCATCATTGGATTCACACTAATTAATCACAAATGGAATATACTTTCTATTGTTTAAATCAAAACCAAAACCAAACCTGAAACCACACGAATGACACTTAAAATCAGTCCACTCCGACCCAAAACTCCTCGACAACACTCCACAACCAACTTCAAACACTCTCACCTCGAAAAACAACCGATTCATTCGAAATGACAACTGTGGATCCATACAACACTTAATTGACCATCTACGCAAGTAAACGAGGTGTAAAGAACCAACAAACTACTTGTATTTACTAAATAAGACTGGAGGATCAAATTACACTAGCGGAGTGAAAGTAATCAAACGTCAAACAAGAAAAGCAAAGTTTGATCGATGAAGAATAACCAAACGAAGGTAACACAACCTAGTAAATATGATTTACTTGTACTTTAGTCAAATTTGTGCAACATTACAGCGGTGCATCAAAGTACTCAAGAATGCTTAACTAAATACATTGGAAAGGAACTAGTTATAACAAAACATTAAACAACAAGAGTTCTCGCATGGATAGTCTTTTGCTTTCTCTAACAACCTCCAATGCGTTGGAGTTTTGATTCTTAAGCATTCTTAACACATTCGTAAACCAATCTAAACACATCCTGTAGGATTCTGTGTGCCCAAGACACTTAGAATATTGATGTGGTTAGTACGTCATGATCCAAGTCGGGTTATACCCAATAACAAGCTTAGCAAACACCAAATAATATTTAATTGATGATGTGATCATGCAATAAAATATTAACACCAATTTAGAAAATGGGTTTTCTAAACAAGTTGCATATGACATGGAACAATTTATTAGGATATTTTGTTCAATTATATTATTTGTAATGTTATTTATATTAGTTAGATGACATTACAAATTGAAATGGCTACATATGTTATACAATTAATTGGTTAGTTGTATACATTTACTAAGAGATACCAAGTTATAAGACCATGTAACATTGTAATGTGTCTAAATATAAAAGGGGGGAAAACCCATTTCAAATACCCCTTTTGGCCGCCCCTTTCTAGTGTTCCTATTGGACCACTTTGTTGATTAGATACAAACAATTAAGGGGTCTTATGATTTGCCTCTTTGACCAGCCATTTAAAGGATACACATGCAAAAGAACTCTCTCTCTCTCCCCTCTCTAGTTTCGGAAACAAGATAGGAAGAAGAAGAAGTTTCAGCAGCTTGTTTTGGTGTTTAATCCTAGCATACAAGGTGTTTTGTAATAGTGCTTGGGGTATACAAAGCTTGAGGATCTCTACATTGAGCTCTTGGTCGATTTCAAGCATCTAAACCTATCATCTCAAGTCGATTTTTGCTGCTGAAAAGGTAGATATCACAGCTTGTTCAAGCTGTGATTTTATGCACGTTTTGTAGGTTCATAGCTTGTTCCATTCATATATTTAAGATCCTATTGATTTGGGTTTTGTTTTCCATCTTAAAACCACACTTAGAACACGAAAATTTCAGATTATAAACTTGTTATAATCCTATACCTCCGCTGCGTTTTCTGAAAAGTTTAAAAGGTTAAACTATGTTTTAGTGTTTTAACAAACCCTTCAATGGCATCAAGAGCCGGTTATATGGATGGCTTGCTTGATTCATCTTTTGAAATTGGTTTTAAAAGATGATATTGTAGGATTCTGTGTGCCCAAGACACTTAGAATATTGATGTGGTTAGTACGTCATGATCCAAGTCGGGTTATACCCAATAACAAGCTTAGCAAACACCAAATAATATTTAATTGATGATGTGATCATGCAATAAAATATTTACACCAAATTTGGAAATGGGTTTTCTAAATAACTTGCATGAGAGATGGAACAAATTATAAGGATAATTTGTTGATGAATTATTGTTATTCTTGTTATTTAAAAAGGTTTTAAATAACAATAATAATATATGAGTGTAACTTAATTAATTTGTTAATTAAGAGGAATATGTCACATTTAACATAAGTCTAGAATGACATTTTAATGTGTGTGACATAATGTGAATTCTATTAAGTTATGTTGGTGTTTTAAAGGGAGGGAAAAACAATTTTGAAAGGCCCCTTTGGCCGCCCCCTACCTTCAACCTCATTGGACCAATTTTGTCTTGAGAACACACCAACAATAACTAGGTTGACATTCATTCATTCCATCCATCAATACATGCAAAATAACTCTCAAAAACTCTCTCTTTTTCTCTCTCTGGTTCACGAAAATCCAGCAGAAAATTTGGGGTTTTGAAGTTGATTCTTGGTGTGACTCTACCTAGCAAGAGTGGTGTTTGATCAAGGCTTGGGGTATACAAAGCTTGAGGATCTCTACATTGAGCTCTTGGTCGATTTCAAGCATCTAAACCTATCATCTTTGGTCGATTTTTGCTGCTGAAAAGGTAGATATCACAGCTTGTTCAAGCTGTGATTTTATGCACGTTTTGTAGGTTCAAAGCTTGTTCCATTCATATATTTAAGATCCTATTGATTTGGGTTTTGTTTTCCATCTTAAAACCACACTTAGAACACGAAAATTTCAGATTATAAACTTGTTATAATCCTATACTTCCGCTGCGTTTTCTGAAAAGTTTAAAAGGTTAAACTATGTTTTTGTGTTCTAACAAACCCTTCAATGGCATCAAGAGCCGGTTATATGGATGGCTTGCTTGATTTATCTTTTGAAATTGGTTTTAAAAGATGATATTAGACATGTTATAGGCTGGTTTTGGGCTGAAATATTATGTCTTATTGAAATCCCCAACTTTCAAGGTTACATCACACATGCTTGTGATTAAACCTTGAAAGATATGTATGTTGATATGTTGATTGTTTGGACAATATTTAAAACCAAAATTTCAGTTTATGTTGGCTGAAATTTGAAGGTTTTAAGTGGGGATTAATGATATATTTTGATGATTTAATCATTGGTTGTTAAAGTGCATAACCTAGCTTGTGGCCTTGTGTTGTTTGGATGATTCAAGTGGTTGTTTTATTCATTCAATTTGGTTGTAATATTTGTGTTTATTCATTTGGGTTGTAATTATTCATTCATTTGGTTATGTAATAATAGATTAGGTTCATTTCCTTTACTAGAAAAATGTATTAGGATACAATTTTGTAAAAGGAAGATGTACAAGATCAAGACCCAAAGATGGACACAAAGACACAAGAAACATGGAGCATTTGGATGCGGTTTCTAGTGGGAGGTTCTTGGAACTTTTATGATATGTTTGACCCTTAGAAAGACCATAGACAACACTTGTGATGGCAAACAAGTGTTGTCAACATAAGGGCTATGGTTATGCACATATGATTGTTAATGTTTATGCTTGGTTGATTGTTTGTTGTCTTGATTGTTTGGTTGATATTTGGATATTCAAAGCAAACTAATTAACAAACTTAACAAGCTGAAAATTGATGGTTCTTAAAGGTTAATAAAAGGTTATTAAAATTATTTAATGATTTTAAGGATTAAAATAGGTTTTAATCAAAGAACCATAAGGTACCTTGTATTTGAAAGCATGCAAATACAAGTACATAGAGTTTTCTAAACTTGTATTTTGAAACCTCTAAAACTTTTTTTCAAACAAGATCAACACCGTCCTTTTACACAACACTTGAGTCACTTGGGAACTCTTAATGGGATAAAGGTCACCTAACCATTTTGAGGGAACTTGTGACTTGAGGTGAGAATGCCTTATTTGTGGGATAAAGGTCACCTAACCACTTGTTTTGGCAAACTCACACGTGGGTGTAAGTAGGGTGTCTTGATTTGCAAATCATGTCAAATGGATCACCTACGATGTGGTTTCCAAATGGTGTTGATGGGATTAACATGCCGACTTTACATATGATGTTTTAAGTCGATCCCATATTTCTAGAAGTTGCAAATGGTTGCAATCGTCAAACGTTGACCACCTTATTAATTTAAAACGTGGGATAAAGGTCACCTAACCACGATTTAAATGTAATGTTGGGTTCTAGATTTTAATATGAAAAGACCTTAAAAGGCATTAAATATTAAAATTAGCAATATCGAAAATACTAAAATTGATCTTTGTTAAATTTTGTAGATGGCCACCAATAATGAAAATCATGATAACTCGTCCGTGTCAAACCAATCACTACGAGCGATCCTCCAAAAGGAACGTCTAAATCATAACAACTTTATTGATTGGTATCGAAACTTGAGAATTGTTCTCAAGCAAGAGAGAAGATCATATGTTTTAGACGACCCTATCCCCGATCAACCTAACGAGGATGATGAGGAGGCCTTTAACGATTGGCTGAAATACACTGAGGACTCCGTCCAAGTGTCCTGTCTCATGCTAGCGAGCATGACTCCGGATCTCCAAAAGGAGTATGAACATCACGGAGCTTACGACATGATAACCCAGCTGAAGGAAACGTTCCAACAGCAAGCAAGGGTTGAGCGGTTCGAAACGGTTCGAGCGCTCCATGCATGTCGTATGGACGACAACCAATCTGTTTCATCTTATGTACTTAAGATGAAAAGTCATATTGACCGCCTCGAGAGGCTAAACTGCCCCGTCTCGAAGGAGTTGGCCACGGATTTGATCCTAAATGGCCTAACCAAGAAGTTCGAGACATTCGTGTTGAACTACAACATGAATGCATGGGACAAAAGCATTGGTGAACTTCACTCAATGCTCAAAACGGCCGAGGCGGCCATGGGTAAAAGGGTTTTACCCGTTCTCACCATCAATGAAGGTGGGAACAACAAAAGGCCTCATCCCGCACCCAAGGCAAAGGTTGCCAAGGGTAAGGGACATGTGTGGGGAAAGGGGAAAGGGGTGGTAAGGGTACCACCCAAACCACAAGAGAAGAAGCAAAAGGTTGCTACAAATGACCCATGCTTCAAGTGTGGGGAGATAGGACATTGGGCAAGGAATTGTCCTGTCCATCTCCAAGAGTTGAAAGCAAAGAGGGATGCCGGGCAGACCTCAGGTACAATATACATGATACATATTGATCTTAATGTTACATCTTCAAACACATGGGTATTGGATACCGGATGTGGAACTCATATTTGCAATTTGTTGCAGGGGTTCACAAGAAGTAGGGACTTCAAGAAAGGGGATGTTAGCCTCTTCATGGGCAATGGAACTAAAGTCTTAGTTGAAGCTCGTGGGGACTACATCCTAAGACTTCCAAGTGGCTTGGAAGTTATTTTGAAGAATGTTTTGTATGCTCCTAGTTTGACTAGGAACATTATTTCTGTATCTCAATTAAGACATTATGATTATGTATTATCCTTTATTGAAAATGATATTCATGTTTCTTTAAATGGTATGTTCTATTTTAAAGCTATTCCCATTAATGGTATTTATGAATTGGTTCATGAATATACTTTAAATAGTTCATTGTACCAAACTAGCACCAAGAAACTCAAGTTGGATTTGAGTGATACCTATCTATGGCATTGTCGTCTTGGTCATATAAACAAGAAACGTTTACAAACACTTCAAAAGAATGGTCTTTTAAAAACAAATGAATGTGATTCATTTGATGTTTGTGAATCTTGTTTACAAGGTAAGATGACTAAGGCACCCTTTAGTGGAACTACCGAAAGGGCAAAAGATTTATTAGGAATCATACATTCGGATGTATGTGGTCCTTTTAAGCCAATGACTAGGAATGGTGAAAGATACTTCATTACCTTTACCGACGATTATAGTCGCTATGGGTATGTGTACTTATTAAGGCACAAAGATGAAGCTTTTGAAATGTTCAAAATCTTCAAGAATGAAGTTGAAAATCAACTCAACGAGTCAATTAAAGTTCTCCGTACCGATAGAGGAGGTGAATACCTAAGTGATGTTTTTCAAGATCATCTTAGGAGTTGTGGGATTGTCTCACAACTCACTCCACCTGGAACACCACAACATAATGGTGTGTCTGAAAGGAGGAATCGAACCTTATTGGATATGGTCCGATCTATGATGGCTAGAAGCACATTACCTCTATCATTTTGGGGTTTCGCTTTGCTCTCCGCGGCCCGTATTTTAAATATGGCCGCAACCAAAAAGGTGGAAAGGACACCTTTTGAGATATGGCATGGAAGAGTTCCATCCCTATCATACTTAAGGGTTTGGGGATGTGAGGCTTATGTTAAGACTCCCACCCCAAACAAATTGGAAGTCCGATCCACCAAGTGTATCTTTATTGGATATCCTAGAGATTCTATGGGATATTATTTCTATGATCCACTGGAACAAAAGGTGTTTGTTGCCAGAAAGGGTGAGTTCTTAGAAGCAAAGTTCCTTATGGAAGGAGCTAGCAGTAGGACAGTGGATCTTGAGGAAGATCAAGAACCACAACCCGATGCACGTTTGGTTGAAACTAGCACTCAACATGAGGATGTTGAAGATGATCATATGGTTGATCAAGACACACAAAACGTTCGCAGAAGTGGTAGTAGAACTAGTAATCCACCTGAAAGATATGGATTTTTCGTGGATGGATGCTATGTGGTAGATTCTGATGAACCAACCACATACCATAATGCAATGTCCAATGCGGATTGTGACAAATGGCTAGAAGCCATGAACGTTGAGATGCAATCCATGTATGACAACCAAGTTTGGGAACTTGTTGCACCACCTCTTAATTCCAAAGTAGTTGGAAGTAAGTGGGTTTTCAAGAAGAAAACCGATATGCATGGAAACTTGGATACTTATAAAGCTAGACTTGTAGCAAAGGGTTTCACTCAAACTCAAGGGGTTGATTATGATGAAACCTTCTCACCTGTAGCGATGCTAAAGTCTATAAGGATATTGTTTGCCATAGCTGCTCATTATGATTATGAGATTTGGCAAATGGATGTCAAAACTGCTTTCCTAAATGGATATCTTGAGGAAGATGTCTATATGGTTCAGCCTGAAGGTTTTGTCGATCCAAAACATCCTAATAAAGTATGCAAGTTAAAGAAATCAATCTATGGATTGAAACAAGCATCGAGAAGCTGGAATCACCGTTTTGATGAGGAAGTAAAGAAATTTGGCTTCATCAAAAACGCTGATGAGGCTTGTGTGTATAAGAAGGCTAGTGGGAGCACAGTAACTTTCCTAGTATTGTATGTTGATGACATACTACTATTTGGAAATGACATTCCAACCTTGGAAGGTGTAAAAACCTGGCTTGGAAGTTGTTTTTCCATCAAGGATCTTGGTGAAGCCGCCTATATTCTAGGAATAAAGATCTATAGGGATAGATCAAGGCGGTTGATTGGTTTGAATCAAAGTGCATACATTGATAAAATCTTGAAAAGGTTCAAGATGGAGAACTCTAAGAAAGGTACCGTACCTATCAAAGAGGAACGATATTGAGTACGACTCAATGTCCAAGCTCAAAGGATGAGCAAGATAAAATGAAGGCAATCCCATATGCATCTGCTATTGGATCCATCATGTATGCTATGATATGCACTCGACCGGATGTGTCATGCGCGTTGAGCATGACAAGCCGTTACCAGCAAAATCCTGGAAACAGTCATTGGATGGCTGTTAAGAACATACTTAAGTACCTAAGGAGGACAAGGGATATGTTCCTAATCTATGGATCTGGTGACGAGGAACTCGTTGTAAAAGGTTACACGGATGCGAGTTTCCAAACCGATCGTGATGATTCTCGGTCACAATCGGGATACATTTCATTCTAAACGGAGGAGCTGTCTCTTGGAAGAGCTCCAAAGCAGGATGTGGTGGCTCTATCAACTACAGAATCAGGATACGTCGCCGCCTCATTGGCCAGCTCAAAAAGCTGCATGGTGAAGAAATTCATTGCCGATCTAGGGGTGTCCCTTCCATTCAGGAACCCTAGAGATCTTTTGTGACAACGAGGGTGCGATTGCTCAAATCAAGGAACCTCGTGCTCATCAAAAGACTAGGCACATTGAGCGGAGATTCAACTACATACGGGATGAAGTTGAAAAGGGAAAGATATGTATTCGCAAAGTTCACACGGATCAAAATATTGCGGATCCTCTCACGAAGCTCCTTGAAAAGGCAAAGCATGAATGTCATACTTGTGCCATGGGACTTCGATATTCTAGTGATTGGATTTGATCTGTACATTTTGTATTTGGATATGTGGAACTCTTTATTATTTGAATAAAATTATTTGGTTATAATGTTTCAATTAATGTTCCAAATTAGCATGTTTAATCCATGAGTAAAATGTTTACTCTAAAATGTCCGTAGTCGCTCATACTTGTGGGAACAAGTGTGAAAGTAAGATTATTATGAACTTGGATTGGTTGATATTCATAAGGATGAATATAGAGCAATGGGTTGCTACCAAGGTTCATAGATATTTGTGGGATACAAATATTGGACTAACCCGCATCTCAAATTTTACTACATGGAATCTTATTGATTGATCATAAGTAAATTTGAGTAAAGGCGAATATCATTTGGTATCCTCAGACCTGAGACACATATTGGGTTTTGATATTCACCAAGTATTACACCTTGAGCCTATTCTTCACTGTCCTGAAATAGTGGACAGTACATAAGGATATGTTCAGGTATAACACGAGGTGTTTGTGAGAAACGTATGTAGTCAAGATGGAATTTGTTCCTCTTATTCGTTGAGAGTTAGATGTCTAAGGCCTGATTAAGTTAAATCAACAAGGAATGATCATTCTGTGTCCTTGGATTTAACATGACATCTGTAACAAAAGGATAAATGATTAATTCACCTAAATCATTTCAAGTAGGGCACTTGAAAGGGATGATGTTATTGAATGGCTATAAGTCATGCGTATTAAGGGTAGTAAAACCGTTGTTAGGCGGTATTTACTGCTTGCATCAATCTTCTATGAATCTTGGGCAAGTGGGAGATTGTAGGATTCTGTGTGCCCAAGACACTTAGAATATTGATGTGGTTAGTACGTCATGATCCAGGTCGGGTTATACCCAATAACAAGCTTAGCAAACACCAAATAATATTTAATTGATGATGTGATCATGCAATAAATATACACCAAATTTAGAAATGGGTTTTCTAAATAACTTGCATGAGAGATGGAACAAATTATAAGGATAATTTGTTGATGAATTATTGTTATTCTTGTTATTTAAAAAGGTTTTAAATAACAATAATAATATATGAGTGTAACTTAATTAATTGTTAATTAAGAGGGATATGTCACATTTAACATAAGTCTAGAATGACATTTTAATTTGTGGTGACATAATGTGAATTCTATTAAGTTATGTTGGTGTTTTAAAGGGAGGGAAAAACAATTTTGAAAGGCTCTTTTGGCTGCCCCCACCTTCAACCTCATTGGACCAATTTTGTCTTGAGAACACACCACAATAACTAGGTTGACACTCATTCATTCCATTAATTATTCATGCAAAATAACTCTCAAAAACTCTCTCTTTTTCTCTCTCTTGTTCACGGAACATCAGCAGAAAATTTGGGGTTTTGAAGTTGATTCTTGGTGTGACTCTACCTAGCAAGAGTGGTGTATGATCAAGGCTTGGGGTATAAAAGCTTGAGGATCTCTACATTGAGCTCTTGGTCGATTTCAAGCATCTAAACTATCATCTTTGGTCGTTTTTTTGCTGCTGAAAAGGTAGATATCACAGCTTGTTCAAGCTGTGATTTTATGCACGTTTTGTAGGTTCATAGCTTGTTCCATTCATATATTTAAGATCCTATTGATTTGGGTTTTGTTTTCCATCTTAAAACCACACTTAGAACACGAAAATTTCAGATTATAAACTTGTTATAATCCTATACTTCCGCTGCGTTTTCTGAAAAGTTTAAAAGGTTAAACTATGTTTTTGTGTTCTAACAAACCCTTCAAAATCCACTACAATGAATCCAAATACTTACTCTCGATCCTCATATTTCTTGTTGAGCACCGAGTCATTGATAGATGTTTCGTACGACCAATTAACCATTCGTATTAACTCATAGTAATCCAAATTTAAATTACCCTCATCAAACGTAAGTAATCAAACCTTACTAAATGAAACTAAATATGTGAACAATGAATAAGAACTCAAACCAAGTACCACGATCAAGTAAATAAGATTTTCTTATATATGACTCAAATTATGCGAGTATAAGTTTTTTCAACTAAGTAGTCTCGAAATCAAAATATAATACATGGTAACAAAGTAAGTATACAAAAACGTTAAATACCAATACTTCTAACACGGATAACTTCTTCGTACCGTAATAACCTATTGTCCTATGTATTTTCGTTTCTCAAAACACTCATGAACTAATTTAAACAAATCCAAGCATACGAATAACTAAAATGACACTTATAATTAATAAATGAAACAATGTAGGTACAGTTTAAACCGCAATCAAATCCAAACACAAGACCGTACTAATAACCTTAAAATTGATCTAGTGCTTTCAAAATTCATCCAAAAAACTCTACCACCATCTTCAAACACTCTAGCTTACAAAATCCATTACAATGAATCCAAATACTTACTCTCGATCCTCATATTTCTTGTTGAGCATCGAGTCAACGATAGATGTTTCATATGACCAAAAAACCATTCGTATTCACTTATAAGAATCCAAATTAAAATTACCCTTATGAAATGTAAGTATCAAACCTTATAAATGAAACTAAATCTATGAACAATGAATAAGAACTTAAACCAAGGTCCACGATCAAGTAAATTAGATTTTCTTATATATCACTCAAATTATGCGAGTGAAAGTTTTTTCAACTAAGTAATCTTTAAAGCTAAACATAATACATGGGAAACAAAGTAAGTATACAAAAACGTTAAATATCAATACTTCTAGCACGTTTAACTTCTTCGTACCGTAACAATCCACTGTCCTATGTATTTTCGAATCTCAACACACTCTTGAACTAATTTAAACAAATCGAAGCATACGAATAACTAATATGACACTTATAATTAATAAATAAAACAATGTAGGTACAGTTTAAACCAAAATCAAATCCAAACAGAAGACCGTACTAATCACCCTTAAATTGATCTAGTGCTTTCCATACTCATCCAAACACTCTACCACCATCTTCAAACACTCTAGCTTACAAAATCCACTACAATGAATCCAAATACTTACACTCGATCCTCATATTTCTTGTTGAGCACAGAGTCAACGATAGATGTTTCATACGACCAATTAACCATTCGAATTAACTCATAGTAATCCAAATTTAAATTACCCTCATCAAACGTAAGTAATCAAACCTTATTAAATGAAACTAAATCTGTGAACAATGAATTAGAACTCAAACCAAGGTCCACGATCAAGTAAATAAGATTTTCTTATATATCACTCAAATTATGCGAGTATAAGTTTTTTCAACCAAGTAGTCTCGAAATCAAAATATAATACATGGTAACAAAGTAAGTATACAAAAACGTTAAATAGCAATACTTCTAGCACGAATAACTTCTTCGTACCGTAATAACCTATTGTCCTATGTATTTTCGTTTCTCAAAACACTCATGAACTAATTTAAACAAATCCAAGCATACGAATAACTAAAATGACACTTATAATTAATAAATGAAACAATGTAGGTACAGTTTAAACCGAAATCAAATCCAAACACAAGACCGTACTAATCACCCTTAAAATTGATCTAGTGCTTTCCAAATTCATCCAAACACTCTACCACCATCTTCAAACACTCTAGCTTACAAAATCCATTACAATGAATCCAAATACTTACTTTCGATCCTCATATTTCTTGTTGAGCATCGAGTCAACGATAGATGTTTCATATGACCAAAAAACCATTCGTATTCACTTATAAGAATCCAAATTAAAATTACCCTTATGAAATGTAAGTATCAAACCTTATAAATGAAACTAAATCTATGAACAATGAATAAGAACTCAAACCAAGGTCCACGATCAAGTAAATTAGATATTCTTATATATCACTCAAATTATGCGAGTGAAAGTTTTTTCAACTAAGTAATCTTTAAAGCTAAACATAATACATGGGAAACAAAGTAAGTATACAAAACGTTAAATATCAATACTTCTAGCACGGATAACTTCTTCGTACCGTAACAATCTACTGTCCTATGTATTTTCGAATCTCAACACACTCTTGAACTAATTTAAACAAATCCAAGCATACGAATAACTAAAATGACACTTATAATTAATAAATGAAACAATGTAGGTACAGTTTAAACCGAAATCAAATCCAAACACAAGACCGTACTAATCACCCTTAAAATTGATCTAGTGCTTTCCAAATTCATCCAAAACACTCTACCACCATCTTCAAACACTCTAGCTTACAAAATCCACTACAATGAATCCAAATACTTACTCTCGATCCTCATATTTCTTGTTGAGCACCGAGTCATTGATAGATGTTTCGTACGACCAATTAACCATTCGTATTAACTCATAGTAATCCAAATTTAAATTACCCTCATCAAACGTAAGTAATCAAACCTTACTAAATGAAACTAAATATGTGAACAATGAATAAGAACTCAAACCAAGGTCCACGATCAAGTAAATAAGATTTTCTTATATATGACTCAAATAATGCGAGTATAAGTTTTTTCAACCAAGTAGTCTCGAAATCAAAATATAATACATGGTAACAAAGTAAGTATACAAATCGTTAAATAGCAATACTTCTAGCACGGATAACTTCTTCGTACCGTAATAACCTATTGTCCTATGTATTTTCGTTTCTCAAAACACTCATGAACTAATTTAAACAAATCCAAGCATACGAATAACTAAAATGACACTTATAATTAATAAATGAAACAATGTAGGTACAGTTTAAACCGAAATCAAATCCAAACACAAGACCGTACTAATCACCCTTAAAATTGATCTAGTGCTTTCCAAATTCATCCAAAACACTCTACCACCATCTTCAAACACTCTAGCTTACAAAATCCATTACAATGAATCCAAATACTTACTCTCGATCCTCATATTTCTTGTTGAGCATCGAGTCAACGATAGATGTTTCATATGACCAAAAAACCATTCGTATTCACTTATAAGAATCCAAATTAAAATTACCCTTATGAAATGTAAGTATCAAACCTTATAAATGAAACTAAATCTATGAACAATGAATAAGAACTCAAACCAAGGTCCACGATCAAGTAAATTAGATATTCTTATATATCACTCAAATTATGCGAGTGAAAGTTTTTTCAACTAAGTAATCTTTAAAGCTAAACATAATACATGGGAAACAAAGTAAGTATACAAAACGTTAAATATCAATACTTCTAGCACGGATAACTTCTTCGTACCGTAACAATCTACTGTCCAATGTATTTTCGAATCTCAACACACTCTTGAACTAATTTAAACAAATCCAAGCATACGAATAACTAAAATGACACTTATAATTAATAAATGAAACAATGTAGGTATAGTTTAAACCAAAATCAAATCCAAACACAAGACCGTACTAATCACCCTTAAAATTGATCTAGTGCTTTCCATACTCATCCAAAACACTCTACCACCATCTTCAAACACTCTAGCTTACAAAATCCACTACAATGAATCCAAATACTTACTCTCGATCCTCATATTTCTTGTTGAGCACCGAGTCATTGATAGATGTTTCATACGACCAATTAACCATTCGTATTAACTCATAGTAATCCAAATTTAAATTACCCTCATCAAACGTAAGTAATCAAACCTTATTAAATGAAACTAAATATGTGAACAATGAATAAGAACTCAAACCAAGGTCCACGATCAAGTAAATAAGATTTTCTTATATATGACTCAAATTATGCGAGTATAAGTTTTTTCAACCAAGTAGTCTCGAAATCAAAATATAATACATGGTAACAAAGTAAGTATACAAAAACGTTAAATAGCAATACTTCTAGCAGGATAACTTCTTCGTACCGTAATAACCTATTGTCCTATGTATTTTCGTTTCTCAAAACACTCATGAACTAATTTAAACAAATCCAAGCATACGAATAACTAAAATGACACTTATAATTAATAAATGAAACAATGTAGGTACAGTTTAAACCGAAATCAAATCCAAACACAAGACCGTACTAATCACCCTTAAAATTGATCTAGTGCTTTCCAAATTCATCCAAAACTCTACCACCATCTTCAAACACTCTAGCTTACAAAATCCATTACAATGAATCCAAATACTTACTCTCGATCCTCATATTTCTTGTTGAGCATCGAGTCAACGATAGATGTTTCATATGACCAAAAACCATTCGTATTCACTTATAAGAATCCAAATTAAAATTACCCTTATGAAATGTAAGTATCAAACCTTATAAATGAAACTAAATCTATGAACAATGAATAAGAACTCAAACCAAGGTCCACGATCAAGTAAATTAGATTTTCTTATATATCACTCAAATTATGCGAGTGAAAGTTTTTTCAACTAAGTAATCTTTAAAGCTAAACATAATACATGGGAAACAAAGTAAGTATACAAAAACGTTAAATATCAATACTTCTAGCACGGATAACTTCTTCGTACCGTAACAATCTACTGTCCTATGTATTTTCGAATCTCAACACACTCTTGAACTAATTTAAACAAATCCAAGCATACGAATAACTAAATGACACTTATAATTAATAAATGAAACAATGTAGGTACAGTTTAAACCAAAATCAAATCCAAACAAGACCGTACTAATCACCCTTAAAATTGATCTAGTGCTTTCCATACTCATCCAAAACACTCTCTACCACCATCTTCAAACACTCTAGCTTACAAAATCCACTACAATGAATCCAAATACTTACTCTCGATCCTCATATTTCTTGTTGAGCACAGAGTCAACGATAGATGTTTCATACGACCAATTAACCATTCGATTAACTCATAGTAATCCAAATTTAAATTACCCTCATCAAACGTAAGTAATCAAACCTTATTAAATGAAACTAAATCTGTGAACAATGAATAGAACTCAAACCAAGGTCCACGATCAAGTAAATAAGATTTTCTTATATATCACTCAAATTATGCGAGTATAAGTTTTTTCAACCAAGTAGTCTCGAAATCAAATATAATACATGGTAACAAAGTAAGTATACAAAAACGTTAAATAGCAATACTTCTAGCACGAATAACTTCTTCGTACCGTAATAACCTACTGTCCTATGTATTATCGTTTCTCAAAACACTCATGAACTAATTTAAACAAATCCAAGCATACGAATAACTAAAATGACACTTATAATTAATAAATGAAACAATGTAGGTACAGTTTAAACCGAAATCAAATCCAAACACAAGACCGTACTAATCACCCTTAAAATTGATCTAGTGCTTTCCAAATTCATCCAAAACACTCTACCACCATCTTCAAACACTCTAGCTTACAAAATCCATTACAATGAATCCAAATACTTACTCTCGATCCTCATATTTCTTGTTGAGCATCGAGTCAACGATAGATGTTTCATATGACCAAAAACCATTCGTATTCACTTATAAGAATCCAAATTAAATTACCCTTATGAAATGTAAGTATCAAACCTTATAAATGAAACTAAATCTATGAACAATGAATAAGAACTCAAACCAAGGTCCACGATCAAGTAAATTAGATTTCTTATATATCACTCAAATTATGCGAGTGAAAGTTTTTTCAACTAAGTAATCTTTAAAGCTAAACATAATACATGGGAAACAAAGTAAGTATACAAAAACGTTAAATATCAATACTTCTAGCACGGATAACTTCTTCGTACCGTAACAATCTACTGTCCAATGTATTTTCGAATCTCAACACACTCTTGAACTAATTTAAACAAATCCAAGCATACGAATAACTAAAATGACACTTATAATTAATAAATGAAACAATGTAGGTACAGTTTAAACCAAATCAAATCCAAACACAAGACCGTACTAATCACCCTTAAAATTGATCTAGTGCTTTCCATACTCATCCAAAACACTCTACCACCATCTTCAAACACTCTAGCTTACAAAATCCACTACAATGAATCCAAATACTTACTCTCGATCCTCATATTTCTTGTTGAGCACCGAGTCAACGATAGATGTTTCATACGACCAATTAACCATTCGTATTAACTCATAGTAATCCAAATTTAAATTACCCTTATCAAACGTAAGTAATCAAACTTTATTAAATGAAACTAAATATGTGAACAATGAATAAGAACTCAAACCAAGGTCCACGATCAAGTAAATAAGATTTTCTTATATATCACTCAAATTATGCGAGTATAAGTTTTTTCAACCAAGTAGTCTCGAAATCAAAATATAATACATGGTAACAAAGTAAGTATACAAAACGTTAAATAGCAATACTTCTAGCACGGATAACTTCTTCGTACCGTAATAACCTATTGTCCTATGTATTTTCGAATCTCAACACACTCTTGAACTAATTTAAACAAATCCAAGCATACGAAAACTAAAATGACACTTATAATTAATAAATGAAACAATGTAGGTACAGTTTAAACCAAAATCAAATCCAAACACAAGACCGTACTAATCACCCTTAAAATTGATCTAGTGCTTTCCATACTCATCCAAAACACTCTACCACCATCTTCAAACACTCTAGCTTACAAAATCCACTACAATGAATCCAAATACTTACTCTCGATCCTCATATTTCTTGTTGAGCACCGAGTCATTGATAGATGTTTCATACGACCAATTAACCATTCGTATTAACTCATAGTAATCCAAATTTAAATTACCCTCATAAACGTAAGTAATCAAACCTTATAGATGAAATTAAGTATGTGAACAATGAACAAGAGAACTCAAACCAAGGTCCACGATCAAGTAAATAAGATTTTCTTATATATCACTCAAATTATGCGAGTATAAGTTTTTTCAACTAAGTAGTCTCAAATCAAAATATAATACATGGTAACAAAGTAAGTATACAAAAACGTTAAATAGCAATACTTCTAGCACGGATAACTTCTTCGTACCGTAATAACCTACTGTCCTATGTATTTCGTTTCTCAACACACTCTTGAACTAATTTAAACAAATCCAAGCATATGAATAACTAAAATGACACTTATAATTAATAAATGAAACAATGTAGGTACAGTTTAAACCGAAATCAAATCCAAACACAAGACCGTACTAATCACCCTTAAAATTGATCTAGTGCTTTCCAAATTCATCCAAAACACTCTACCACCATCTTCAAACACTCTAGCTTACAAAATCCATTACAATGAATCCAAATACTTACTCTCGATCCTCATATTTCTTGTTGAGCATCGAGTCAACGATAGATGTTTCATATGACCAAAAACCATTCGTATTCACTTATAAGAATCCAAATTAAAATTACCCTTATGAAATGTAAGTATCAAACCTTATAAATGAAACTAAATCTATGAACAATGAATAAGAACTCAAACCAAGGTCCACGATCAAGTAAATTAGATTTTCTTATATATCACTCAAATTATGCGAGTGAAAGTTTTTTCAACTAAGTAATCTTTAAAGCTAAACATAATACATGGGAAACAAAGTAAGTATACAAAAACGTTAAATTCAATACTTCTAGCACGGATAACTTCTTCGTACCGTAACAATCTACTGTCCTATGTATTTTCGAATCTCAACACACTCTTGAACTAATTTAAACAAATCCAAGCATACGAATAACTAAAATGACACTTATAATTAATAAATGAAACAATGTAGGTACAGTTTAAACCAAATCAAATCCAAACACAAGACCGTACTTATCACCCTTAAAATTGATCTAGTGCTTTCCATACTCATCCAAAACACTCTACCACCATCTTCAACACTCTAGCTTACAAAATCCACTACAATGAATCCAAATACTTACTCTCGATCCTCATATTTCTTGTTGAGCACGAGTCACGATAGATGTTTCATACGACCAATTAACCATTCGTATTAACTCATAGTAATCCAAATTTAAATTACCCTTATCAAACGTAAGTAATCAAACCTTATTAAATGAAACTAAATATGTGAACAATGAATAAGAACTCAAACCAAGGTCCACGATCAAGTAAATAAGATTTTCTTATATATCACTCAAATTATGCGAGTATAAGTTTTTTCAACCAAGTAGTCTCGAAATCAAAATATAATACATGGTAACAAAGTAAGTATACAAAAACGTTAAATAGCAATACTTCTAGCACGGATAACTTCTTCGTACCGTAATAACCTATTGTCCTATGTATTTTCGAATCTCAACACACTCTTGAACTAATTTAAACAAATCCAAGCATACGAAAACTAAAATGACACTTATAATTAATAAATGAAACAATGTAGGTACAGTTTAAACCAAAATCAAATCCAAACACAAGACCGTACTAATCACCCTTAAATTGATCTAGTGCTTTCCATACTCATCCAAAACACTCTACCACCATCTTCAAACACTCTAGCTTACAAAATCCACTACAATGAATCCAAATACTTACTCTCGATCCTCATATTTCTTGTTGAGCACCGAGTCATTGATAGATGTTTCATACGACCAATTAACCATTCGTATTAACTCATAGTAATCCAATTTAAATTACCCTCATCAAACGTAAGTAATCAAACCTTATAAATGAAACTAAATGTGAACAATGAATAAGAACTCAAACCAAGGTCCACGATCAAGTAAATAAGATTTTCTTATATATGACTCAAATTCAATATTATGCGCGAGTATAAGTTTTTTCAACTAAGTAGTCTCGAAATCAAATATAATACATGGTAACAAAGTAAGTATACAAAACGTTAAATAGCAATACTTCTAACACGGATAACTTCTTCGTACCGTAATAACCTATTGTCCTATGTATTTTCGTTTCTCAAACACTCATGAACTAATTTAAACAAATCCAAGCATACGAATAACTAAAATGACACTTATAATTAATAAATGAAACAATGTAGGTACAGTTTAAACCGAAATCAAATCCAAACACAAGACCGTACTAATCACCCTTAAAATTGATCTAGTGCTTTCAAATTCATCCAAAACACTCTACCACCATCTTCAAACACTCTAGCTTACAAAATCCATTACAATGAATCCAAATACTTACTCTCGATCCTCATATTTCTTGTTGAGCATCGAGTCAACGATAGATGTTTCATATGACCAAAAAACCATTCGTATTCACTTATAAGAATCCAAATTAAATTACCCTTATGAAATGTAAGTATCAAACCTTATAAATGAAACTAAATCTATGAACAATGAATAAGAACTCAAACCAAGGTCCACGATCAAGTAAATTATTTTCTTATATATCACTCAAATTATGCGAGTGAAAGTTTTTTTCAACTAATAATCTTTAAAGCTAAACATAATACATGGGAAACAAAGTAAGTATACAAAAACGTTAAATATCAATACTTCTAGCACGGATAACTTCTTCGTACCGTAACAATCTACTGTCCTATGTATTTTCGAATCTCAACACACTCTTGAACTAATTTAAACAAATCCAAGCATACGAATAACTAAAATGACACTTATAATTAATAAATGAAAAATGTAGGTACAGTTTAAACCAAAATCAAATCCAAACACAAGACCGTACTAATCACCCTTAAAATTGATCTAGTGCTTTCCATACTCATCCAAAACACTCTACCACCATCTTCAAACACTCTAGCTTACAAAATCCACTACAATGAATCCAAATACTTACTCTCGATCCTCATATTTCTTGTTGAGCACCGAGTCATTGATAGATGTTTCATACGACCAATTAACCATTCGTATTAACTCATAGTAATCCAAATTTAAATTACCCTTATCAAACGTAAGTAATCAAACCTTATTAAATGAAACTAAATATGTGAACAATGAATAAGAACTCAAACCAAGGTCCACGATCAAGTAAATAAGATTTTCTTATATATCACTCAAATTATGCGAGTATAAGTTTTTTCAACCAAGTAGTCTCGAAATCAAAATATAATACATGGTAACAAAGTAAGTATACAAAAACGTTAAATAGCAATACTTCTAGCACGGATAACTTCTTCGTACCGTAATAACCTATTGTCCTATGTATTTTCGAATCTCAACACACTCTTGAACTAATTTAAACAAACCAAGCATACGAAAACTAAAATGACACTTATAATTAATAAATGAAACAATGTAGGTACAGTTTAAACCAAAATCAAATCCAAACACAAGCCGTACTAATCACCCTTAAAATTGATCTAGTGCTTTCCATACTCATCCAAAACACTCTACCACCATCTTCAAACACTCTAGCTTACAAAATCCACTACAATGAATCCAAATACTTACTCTCGATCCTCATATTTCTTGTTGAGCACCGAGTCATTGATAGATGTTTCATACGACCAATTAACCATTCGTATTAACTCATAGTAATCCAAATTTAAATTACCCTTATAAACGTAAGTAATCAAACCTTACTAAATAAAACTAAATATGTGAACAATGAATAAGAACTCAAACCAAGGTCCACGATCAAGTAAATAGATTTTCTTATATATCACTCAAATTATGCGAGTATAAGTTTTTTCAACTAAGTAGTCTCCAATCAAAATATAATACATGGTAACAAAGTAAGTATACAAAAACGTTAAATAGCAATACTTCTAGCACGGATAACTTCTTCGTACCGTAATAACCTACTGTCCTATGTATTTTCGTTCTCAAAACACTCTTGAACTAATTTAAACAAATCCAAGCATACGAATAACTAAAATGACACTTATAATTAATAAATGAAACAATGTAGGTACAGTTTAAACCGAAATCAAATCCAAACACAAGACCGTACTAATCACCCTTAAAATTGATCTAGTGCTTTCCAAATTCATCCAAAACACTCTACCACCATCTTCAAACACTCTAGCTTACAAAATCCATTACAATGAATCCAAATACTTACTCTCGATCCTCATATTTCTTGTTGAGCATCGAGTCAACGATAGATGTTTCATATGACCAAAAAACCATTCGTATTCACTTATAAGAATCCAAATTAAATTACCCTTATGAAATGTAAGTATTAAACCTTATAAATGAAACTAAATCTATGAACAATGAATAAGAACTCAAACCAAGGTCCACGATCAAGTAAATTAGATTTTCTTATATATCACTCAAATTATGCGAGTGAAAGTTTTTTCAACTAGTAATCTTTAAAGCTAAACATAATACATGGGAAACAAAGTAAGTATACAAAAACGTTAAATTTCAATACTTCTAGCACGGATAACTTCTTCGTACCGTAACAATCTACTGTCCTATGTATTTTCGAATCTCAACACACTCTTGAACTAATTTAAACAAATCCAAGCATACGAATAACTAAAATGACACTTATAATTAATAAATGAAACAATGTAGGTATAGTTTAAACCAAAATCAAATCCAAACACAAGACCGTACTTATCACCCTTAAAATTGATCTAGTGCTTTCCATACTCATCCAAAACACTCTACCACCATCTTCAAACACTCTAGCTTACAAAATCCACTACAATGAATCCAAATACTTACTCTCGATCCTCATATTTTTGTTGAGCACCGAGTCATTGATAGATGTTTCATACGACCAATTAACCATTCGTATTAACTCATAGTAATCCAAATTTAAATTACCCTTATCAAACGTAAGTAATCAAACTTTATTAAATGAAACTAAATATGTGAACAATGAATAAGAACTCAAACCAAGGTCCACGATCAAGTAAATAAGATTTTCTTATATATGACTCAAATTATGCGAGTATAAGTTTTTTCAACCAAGTAGTCTCGAAATCAAAATATAATACATGGTAACAAAGTAAGTATACAAAAACGTTAAATAGCAATACTTCTAGCACGGATAACTTCTTCGTACCGTAATAACCTATTGTCCTATGTATTTTCGAATCTCAACACACTCTTGAACTAATTTAAACAAAACCAAGCATACGAAAAACTAAAATGACACTTATAATTAATAAATGAAACAATGTAGGTATAGTTTAAACCAAAATCAAAACCAAACACAAGGCCGTACTAATCACCCTTAAAATTGATCTAGTGCTTTCCATACTCATCCAAAACACTCTACCACCATCTTCAAACACTCTAGCTTACAAAATCCACTACAATGAATCCAAATACTTACTCTCGATCCTCATATTTCTTGTTGAGCACCGAGTCATTGATAGATGTTTCATACGACCAATTAACCATTCGTATTAACTCATAGTAATCCAAATTTAAATTACCCTCATCAAACGTAAGTAATCAAACCTTACTAAATAAAACTAAATATGTGAACAATGAATAAGAACTCAAACCAAGGTCCACGATCAAGTAAATAAGATTTTCATATATATGACTAAAGATTTTCATATATATGACTCAAATTATGCGAGTATAAGTTTTTTCAACTAAGTAGTCTCCAAATCAAAATATAATACATGGTAACAAAGTAAGTATACAAAAACGTTAAATAGCAATACTTCTAACACGGATAACTTCTTCGTACCGTAATAACCTATTGTCCTATGTATTTTCGTTTCTCAAAACACTCATGAACTAATTTAAACAAATCCAAGCATACGAATAACTAAAATGACACTTATAATTAATAAATGAAACAATGTAGGTACAGTTTAAACCGAAATCAAATCCAAACACAAGACCGTACTAATCACCCTTAAAATTGATCTAGTGCTTTCAAAATTCATCCAAAACACTCTACCACCATCTTCAAACACTCTAGCTTACAAAATCCATTACAATGAATCCAAATACTTACTCTCGATCCTCATATTTCTTGTTGAGCATCGAGTCAACGATAGATGTTTCATATGACCAAAAACCATTCGTATTCACTTATAAGAATCCAAATTATAATTACCCTTATGAAATGTAAGTATCAAACCTTATAAATGAAACTAAATCTATGAACAATGAATAAGAACTTAAACCAAGGTCCATGATCAAATAAATTATATTTTCTTATATATCACTCAAATTATGCGAGTGAAAGTTTTTTCAACTAAGTAATCTTTAAAGCTAAACATAATACATGGGAAACAAAGTAAGTATACAAAAACGTTAATATCAATACTTCTAGCACGTATAACTTCTTCGTACCGTAACAATCAACTGTCCTATGTATTTTCGAATCTCAACACACTCTTGAACTAATTTAAACAAATCGAAGCATACGAATAACTAAAATGACACTTATAATTAATAAATGAAAAATGTAGTTATAGTTTAAACCAAAATCAAATCCAAACACAAGACCGTACTAATCACCCTTAAAATTGATCTAGTGCTTTCCATACTCATCCAAAACACTCTACCACCATCTTCAAACACTCTAGCTTACAAAATCCACTACAATGAATCCAAATACTTACTCTCGATCCTCATATTTCTTGTTGAGCACCGAGTCATTGATAGATGTTTCATACGACCAATTAACCATTCGTATTAACTCATAGTAATCTAAATTTAAATTACACTTATCAAACGTAAGTAATCAAACCTTATTAAATGAAACTAAATATGTGAACAATGAATAAGAACTCAAACCAAGGTCCACGATCAAGTAAATAAGATTTTCTTATATATCACTCAAATTATGCGAGTATAAGTTTTTTCAACCAAGTAGTCTCGAAATCAAAATATAATACATGGTAACAAAGTAAGTATACAAAAACGTTAAATAGCAATACTTCTAGCACGGATAACTTCTTCGTACCGTAATAACCTATTGTCCTATGTATTTTCGTTTCTCAACACACTCTTGAACTAATTTAAACAAATCCAAGCATACGAATAACTAAAATGACACTTATAATTAATAAATGAAACAATGTAGGTACAGTTTAAACCGAAATCAAATCCAAACACAAGACCGTACTAATCACCCTTAAAATTGATCTAGTGCTTTCCAAATTCATCCAAAACACTCTACCACCATCTTCAAACACTCTAGCTTACAAAATCCATTACAATGAATCCAAATACTTACTCTCGATCCTCATATTTCTTGTTGAGCATCGAGTCAACGATAGATGTTTCATATGACCAAAAAACCATTCGTATTCACTTATAAGAATCCAAATTAAAATTACCCTTATGAAATGTAAGTATCAAACCTTATAAATGAAACTAAATCTATGAACAATGAATAAGAACTCAAACCAAGGTCCACGATCAAGTAAATTAGATATTCTTATATATCACTCAAATTATGCGAGTGAAAGTTTTTTCAACTAAGTAATCTTTAAAGCTAAACATAATACATGGGAAACAAAGTAAGTAAACAAAAACGTTAAATATCAATACTTCTAGCACGGATAACTTCTTCGTACCGTAACAATCTACTGTCCTATGTATTTTCGAATCTCAACACACTCTTGAACTAATTTAAACAAATCCAAGCATACGAATAACTAAAATGACACTTATAATTAATAAATGAAACAATGTAGGTATAGTTTAAACCAAAATCAAATCCAAACACAAGACCGTACTAATCACCCTTAAAATTGATCTAGTGCTTTCCATACTCATCCAAAAACACTCTACCACCATCTTCAAACACTCTAGCTTACAAAATCCACTACAATGAATCCAAATACTTACTCTCGATCCTTATATTTCTTGTTGAGCACCGAGTCATTGATAGATGTTTCATACGACCAATTAACCATTCGTATTAACTCATAGTAATCCAAATTTAAATTACACTTATCAAACGTAAGTAATCAAACCTTATTAAATGAAACTAAATATGTGAACAATGAATAAGAACTCAAACCAAGGTCCACGATCAAGTAAATAAGATTTTCTTATATATCACTCAAATTATAAAAGTATAAGTTTTTTCAACCAAGTAGTCTCGAAATCAAAATATAATACATGGTAACAAAGTAAGTATACAAAAACATTAAATAGCAATACTTCTAGCACGGATAACTTCTTCGTACCGTAATAACCTATTGTCCTATGTATTTTCGTTTCTCAACACACTCTTGAACTAATTTAAACAAATCCAAGCATACGAATAACTAAAATGACACTTATAATTAATAAATGAAACAATGTAGGTACAGTTTAAACCGAAATCAAATCCAAACACAAGACCGTACTAATCACCCTTAAAATTGATCTAGTGCTTTCCAAATTCATCCAAAACACTCTACCACCATCTTCAAACACTCTAGCTTACAAAATCCATTACAATGAATCCAAATACTTACTCTCGATCCTCATATTTCTTGTTGAGCATCGAGTCAACGATAGATGTTTCATATGACCAAAAAACCATTCGTATTCACTTATAAGAATCCAAATTAAAATTACCCTTATGAAATGTAAGTATCAAACCTTATAAATGAAACTAAATCTATGAACAATGAATAAGAACTCAAACCAAGGTCCACGATCAAGTAAATTAGATATTCTTATTTATCACTCAAATTATGCGAGTGAAAGTTTTATTCAACTAAGTAATCTTTAAAGCTAAACATAATACATGGGAAACAAAGTAAGTATACAATAACGTTAAATATCAATACTTCTAGCACGGATAACTTCTTCGTACCGTAACAATCTACTGTCCTATGTATTTTCGAATCTCAACACACTCTTGAACTAATTTAAACAAATCCAAGCATACGAATAACTAAAATGACACTTATAATTAATAAATGAAACAATGTAGGTATAGTTTAAACCAAAATCAAATCCAAACACAAGACCGTACTAATCACCCTTAAAATTGATCTAGTGCTTTCCATACTCATCCAAAAACACTCTACCACCATCTTCAAACACTCTAGCTTACAAAATCCACTACAATGAATCCAAATACTTACTCTCGATCCTTATATTTCTTGTTGAGCACCGAGTCATTGATAGATGTTTCATACGACCAATTAACCATTCGTATTAACTCATAGTAATCTAAATTTAAATTACACTTATCAAACGTAAGTAATCAAACCTTATTAAATGAAACTAAATATGTGAACAATGAATAAGAACTCAAACCAAGGTCCACGATCAAGTAAATAAGATTTTCTTATATATCACTCAAATTATAAAGTATAAGTTTTTCAACCAAGTAGTCTCGAAATCAAAATATAATACATGGAAACAAAGTAATTATACAAAAACGTTAAATATCAGTACTTCTAGCACGGATAACTTCTTCGTACCGTAACAATCTACTGTCCTATGTATTTTCGAATCTCAACACACTCTTGAACTAATTTAAACAAATCAAAGCATACGAATAACTAAAATGACACTTATAATTAATAAATGAAACAATGTAGGTACAGTTTAAACCGAAATCAAATCCAAACATAATACCGTACTGATCACCCTTAAAATCGATCTAGTGCTTCCCAAACTCATCCAGAACACTCTACCACCAACTTCAAACACTCTAGCATACAAAATCCACTTAAATAAATCCAAATACTTACTCTCAATCCTCATATTGTTGAGCATCGAGTCAATGATACATGTTTCATAGGACCAATAAACCATTCGTATTCACTCATAAGAATCCAAATTTAAATTACCCTTATAAAGCGTAAGTAATCAAACCTTATAAAAGAAACTAAATTTGTGAACAATGAATAAGAACTCAAACCAAGGTCCACGATCAAGTAAATCAGATTTTCTTAAGTATCACTCAAATTATGCGAGTATAACTTTTATCGACCAAGTAGTCTCGAAAGCTAAACATAATACACGGGAAACAAAGTAAGTATACAAAAACGTTAAATAGTAATAGTTCTAGCACGGATAACTTCTTCGTACCTTAGCAACCTATTGTCCTATGTATTTTCGGTTCTCAACACACTCTTGAACTAATTTAAACAAATCCAAGCATACGAATAGCTAAAATGACACTTATAATTAATAAATGAAACAATGTAGGTACAGTTTTAACCGAAATCAAATCCAAACACAAGACCGTACTAATCACCCTAAAAATTGATCTAGTGCTTTCCAAACTCATCCAAAACACTCTGCCACCATCTTCAAACACTCTAGCTTACAAATTCCACTACAATGAATCCAAATACTTACTCTCGATCCTCATATTTCTTGTTGAGCATCGAGTCAACGATAGCTGTTTAATATGACCAAAAAACCATCCGTATTCACTCATAAGAATCCAAATTTAAATTACCCTTATGAAATGTAAGTATCAAACCTTATAAAGGAAACTAAATCTATGAACAATGAATAAGAACTCAAACCAAGGTCCACGATCAAGTAAATTAGATTTTCTTATATATCACTAAAATTATGCAAGTGAAAGTTTTTTCAACTAAGTAATCTTTAAAGCTAAACAAAATACATAGGAAACAAAGTAAGTATACAAAAACGTTAAATATCAACACTTCTAGCATGGATAACTTCTTCGTACCGTAACAATCTACTGTCCTATGTATTTTCGAATCTCAAAACACTCTTGAACTAATTTAAACAAATCAAAGCATACGAAAAACTAAAATGACACTTATAATTAATAAATGAAACAATGTAAGTACAGTTTAAACCAAAATCAAATCCAAACACAAGACCGTACTAATCACCCTTAAAATTGATCTAGTGCTTTCCATACTCATCCAAAACACTCTACCACCATCTTCAAACACTCTAGCTTACAAAATCCACTACAATGAATCCAAATACTTACTCTCAATCCTCATATTGTTGAGCATCGAGTCAATGATACATGTTTCATAGGACCAATAAACCATTCGTATTCACTCATAAGAATCCAAATTTAAATTACCCTTATAAATCGTAAGTAATCAAACCTTATAAAAGTAATTAAATTTGTGAACAATGAATAAGAACTCAAACCAAGGTCCATGATCAAGTAAATCAGATTCTCTTAAGTATCACTCAAATTATGCGAGTATAACTTTTATCGACCAAGTAGTCTCGAAAGCTAAACATAATACACGGGAAACAAAGTAAGTATACAAAAACATTAAATAGTAATACTTCTAGCACGGATAACTTCTTCGTACCGTAACAACCTATTGTGCTATGTATTTTCGGTTCTCAACACACTCTTGAACTAATTTAAACAAATCCAAGCATACGAATAGCTAAAATGACACTTATAATTAATAAATGAAACAATGTAGGTACAGTTTTAACCGAAATCAAATCCAAACACAAGACCGTACTAATCACCCTAATAATTGATCTAGTGCTTTCCAAACTCATCCAAAACACTCTACCACCATCTTCAAACACTCTAGCTTACAAATTCCACTACAACGAATCCAAATACTTACTCTCGATCCTCATATTTCTTGTTGAGCATCGAGTCAACGATAGCTGTTTAATATGACCAAAAAACCATCCGTATTCACTCATAAGAATCCAAATTTAAATTACCCTTATGAAATGTAAGTATCAAACCTTATAAAGGAAACTAAATCTATGAACAATGAATAAGAACTCAAACCAAGGTCCACGATCAAGTAAATTAGATTTTCTTAAATATCACTCAAATTATGCGAGTATAAGTTTTTTCAACTAAGTAATCTTTAAAGCTAAACATGATACATGGGAAACAAAGTAAGTATACAAAAACGTTAAATATCAATACTTCTAGCACGGATAACTTCTTCGTACCGTAACAATCTACTGTCCTATGTATTTTCGAATCTCAACACACTCTTGAACTAATTAAAACAAATCCAAGCATACAAAAAACTAAAATGACACTTATAATTAATAAATGAAACAATGTAGGTACAGTTTAAACCAAAATCAAATCCAAACACAAGACCGTACTAATCACCCTTAAAATTGATCTAGTGCTTTCCATACTCATCCAAAACACTCTACCACCATCTTCAAACTGTAAGGCCCCGTTCCCGGGACGCCTACAGTTGGTCATTCATTGCTCATAAAACATATAATTTCAGTTACATTAGGAAAACATTGCAGCGGAAACATTCAAAAATGACATCACATTTCATTATAAATACTTTTGCCAATAATACATCATTATCCGGTTACAAAATTCATGTTTGCATTACATCACAAAAGCTATATAATTGGATGCCATCCCAAAAGAGCTGAGTAGCTTCGCCGTGCCATCCTCAGCAATCATTTACCTGCCAACTGGAAAATGCAATAAAAGTCAGCGTTGCTGAGTGAGTTCTAGTTTTAATAATAAAATATACTTTACTTTTAAATAAAACCATTCGTTACTTTGACGTGATCACACATCATACGTACGCATAGATAATATCATTATTATCTTCTTCATTCATTCATTCGTTCATTCGTTCCTTTTAACTTACTTGCGCATCGGACATCATCCATACCAATACCATATGCTACACCCCAATTAGTCACAGCTACCGGGCCGAAGTCAATAAATGAACAGCTAAACGTATGCCACGGTACTGGGGTTAACCAATCAGTCTTAGCTACTGGGCCGAAGTCAATAAATGAACAGCTAAACGTATGCCACAGTACTAATGATAACCGACGGTCATAGCCACTGGGCCGAAGTCAATAAATGAACAGCTAAACGTATGCCACAGTACTAAGGGTAAGCGGTAGAGGTTCCACATAATGGTCAATCACAAAGAAGGACCCGTTATCCGATGCATGCAAGACGTGTCATCTCTTTCCACTTTACGTTACATAATACTTCATTTCATTCGTCATAATACGTAAAGCCATAAGAAAGGTAATCATACATCATAACAAGGAACATATCAAACATAATCATCAACATCATACAGGGCAACGTCATACATTCATAATATGCATTAACATGCAACATCACCACCATCATGCCCTATATGTACTCTAAGGCCATAACCATACTCTTACATGCTCTTACGGTTCTCCTTACATCCAAACTTACATCTGCACCTTTCCCCGAAGGCCAGAAGTCAAACTACACATTCATTCGAGTGCAACAGCCCTATTCGGGCGTATGGACACTCTTCAGTCGCAAGGCCTCCATGCGACTGAACATCATACGACTGGACCCATGCGGATGGTCATCTATGCGAATGAACATCCAATCGTGCGTATGGACCATGTGCGAATGGGACTACTGCGAATGGACACCTGTGCGACTAAACTCATGCGAATGGACTCATGCGACTAAGCATCTATGCGACTGAACCCTCAGTCGCACATCCCTCATGCGACTGGACTCCCAGTCGTGCGACTGAGTCCCAATCGTGCGAATGACCTTCAATCGCCCTCATTCGGCCGTATGGCCTTCATTCGGTCGCCTAGCCCTAGCTGATGCAGAATGGAGTTCATCCCGAACCCAATCTGCCATTTTCGGCCTCCAAGCTCATCCAAACCCATTCTAAGCCTAAATCAACCCTCCTGGACCTTAGGAATGTATACCTTAACACCATACAAGCACACACAAGCCCGAAATCATACTCTAAACACACCATACACATCACACCCAAATGGGTCAAACACACACACACATAAAAACGGGTTTTTGACATCTTCCAGCCCCAAAATCAGTTGAAAACAAGTAAAAGTGGGGTCCTAGAACTCACACAATCGAGCACAAAGACAAGAGCTTCGATTTGGCTTGCTACTCGACGGATTTGGACACCCGAATCACCCGAAACACCACTTTTCTCCCTTTTCTCCTCTTTCTCTCTTCTCTCTTCTTTGTGAGCTGAATATTTGGAGTGTGTGGGGAGAGTGGGCTGCCCTCTCCCTACACATACCACCACATCTCCCAACTTTTCTTCGTTGGCGAGTTTGGTCCCTCGACTTTGGACTTTATTTCTTTTCTTTCTTCGTCGGCTTCAAAATAATAAATTTCCGGGTGTTACAAGTCCACCCCCCTTAAATAGGTTTCGTCCCCGAAACCTGTCATTCCTCGAAAAACGTGGATAATGTTGTCTCATTTCTTCCTCAGTCTCCCACGTTGACTCGGATCCCTTCCTGTGCTTCCACTGTACACGCACTAGAGGAACCACTTTATTCCTTAGCCTTTTCTCCTTTCGGTCGATGATTGCCACTGGTTGCTCCACATAATTGAGCCGTTCATCTACCTCGATATCTTCCAATGGGACAATCATATCTTCATATGCTAAGCACTTCCTTAGATGAGATACATGGAATGTCGGGTGAATTCCACTTAACTCATCTGGCAACTCCAGTCTATAGGCTACCTCTCCTACTCGAGCAATGATTCGGAAAGGGCCTATATACCTTGGGCTCAACTTGCCCCGCTTTCGGAAGCGAATGATACCCTTCCAAGGTGAGACCTTCAACATAACCCGGTCACCCACCTGGAACTCAATCGGCCTGCGTCGTTTGTCAGCATACGACTTCTGTCTGTCTTTGGCGGCCTTCATGAAGGCTTTGGTCTTCTCAAGCTTCTCAGTCGTAGCCTCGATTACCTCGACGCTTCCCAATTCCTTCTGACCAATATCACCCCAACAAACGGGTGTTCTGCATCTCCTGCCGTATAGCATCTCATATGGGGGCATACCAATGTAGGGTTTGATAGAACATAAAATCCATGTTTAACCTTTAAACATTCTGAAAAACGCAGCGGATATAATGCTTTTAAAACGATTTTTAAAGCTGAAATTCCATATTCTTAGGTGACCATTTTTAGGTGAAAACAAACCCAAACATAAGGATCTTAAATATATGAATGGAACAAGCTATGAAAATACAAAATCGTACATAAAATCACAGCTAGAACAAGCTGTGACAACTACCTTGTTCCAGCAGCAAATGTCGACCAAAATGGGGTTTTTGATGCTTGTTCTTTTGGCCAAGACTCCAATGGAGGACTCCTCAAGCTAGTATACCCCAAGCACTATTGCAAAACACCTTGTATGCTAGGATTAAACACCAAACAAGCTGCTGAAACCTCTTCTTTTTCCTGTCTTGTTTCCGAAACTAGAGAGGGGAGAGTGAGAGAGTTCTTTTGCATGTGTCAATTGAATGATAATGGCTGGAACAACTTCTTTCAAGACCCCTTAATTGTGTATTGTCTTTTCAAGAAAAGTGGTCCAATAGAAACAAGGGGAGGGGGCCGAAAATTTCATTTGAAAAAGGGTTCCCCCCTTTTTTTTATTAAACACAATACACAAGTTGTGGGTCTTATAATTTGGTCCTCTTAGAAAATGTATACAACTAACCAATTAATTGTATAACATATATAGCCATTATTAATTTGTAATGTCATCTAACTAATATAAATAACATTACAAATAATATCATTGAACAAAATATCCTAATAAATTGTTCCATGTCATATGCAACTTGTTTAGAAAACCCATTTTCCAAATTGGTGTTAATATTTTATTGCATGATCATATCATCAATAAATATTATTTGGTGTTTGCTAAGCTTGTTATTGGGTATAACCCGACTTGGATCATAACGTACTAACCACATCAATATTCTAAGTGTCTTGGGCACATCGAATCCTACAATCTCCCACTTGCCCAAGATTCATAGAAGATTGATGCAAGCAGTAAATACCGCCTAACAACGGTTTACTACCCTTAATACGCATGACTTATAGCCATTCAATAACATCATTCCTTTCAAGTACCCTACTTGAAATGATTTAGGTGAATCAATCATCTATCCTTTTGTTACAGATGTCATGTTAAATCCAAGGACACAGAATGATCATTCCTTGTTGATTTAACTTAATCAGGCCTTAGACATCTAACTCTCAACGAATAAGAGGAACAAATTCCATCTTGACTACATACGTTTCTCACAAACACCTCGTGTTATACCTGAACATATCCTTATGTATTGTCCACTATTTCAGGACAGTGAAGAATATGCTCAAGGTATAAAACTTGGTGAATATCAAAACCCAATATGTGTCTCAGGTCTGAGGATACCAAATGATATTCGCCTTTACTCAAATTTACTTATGATCAATCAATAAGATTCCATGTAGTAAAATTTGAGATGCGGGTTAGTCCAATATTTGTATCCCACAAATATCTATGAACCTTGGTAGCAACCCATTGCTCTATATTCATCCTTATGAATATCAACCAATCCAAGTTCATAATAATCTTACTTTCACACTTGTTCCCACAAGTATGAGCGACTACGGACATTTTAGAGTAAACAATTTACTCATGGATTAAACATGCTAAATTGGAACATTAATTGAAACATTATAACCAAATAATTTTATTCATATAATAAAGAGTTCCACATATCCAAATACAAAATGTACAGATCAAATCCAATCACTAGAATATCGAAGTCCCATGGCACAAGTATGACATTCATGCTTTGCCTTTTCAAGGAGCTTCGTGAGAGGATCCGCAATGTTTTGATCCGTGTGAACTTTGCGAATACATATCTTTCCCTTTTCAACTTCATCTCGTATGTAGTTGAATCTCCGCTCAATGTGCCTAGTCTTTTGATGAGCACGGGGTTCCTTGATTTGTGCAATCGCACCCTCATTATCACAAAAGATCTCTAGGGGGTCCTGAATGGAAGGGACTACCCCTAGATCGGCAATGAATTTCTTCAACCATGCAGCTTCTTGAGCTGCCAATGAGGCGGCAACGTATTCTGATTCTGTAGTCGATAGAGCCACCACATCCTGCTTGGAGCTCTTCCAAGAGACAGCTCCTCCATTTAGAATGAAAATGTATCCCGATTGTGACCGAGAATCATCACGATCGGTTTGGAAACTCGCATCCGTGTAACCTTTTACAACGAGTTCCTCGTCACCAGATCCATAGATTAGGAACATATCCCTTGTCCTCCTTAGGTACTTAAGTATGTTCTTAACAGCCATCCAATGACTGTTTCCAGGATTTTGCTGGTAACGGCTTGTCATGCTCAAAGCGCATGACACGTCCGGTCGAGTGCATATCATTGCATACATGATGGATCCAATAGCAGATGCATATGGGATTGCCTTCATTTTATCTTGCTCATCCTTTGAGCTTGGACATTGAGTCGTACTCAATATCGTTCCTCTTTGAATAGGTACGGTACCTTTCTTAGAGTTCTCCATCTTGAACCTTTTCAAGATCTTATCAATGTATGCACTTTGATTCAAACCAATCAACCGCCTTGATCTATCCCTATAGATCTTTATTCCTAGAATATAGGCGGCTTCACCAAGATCCTTGATGGAAAAACAACTTCCAAGCCAGGTTTTTACACCTTCCAAGGTTGGAATGTCATTTCCAAATAGTAGTATGTCATCAACATACAATACTAGGAAAGTTACTGTGCTCCCACTAGCCTTCTTATACACACAAGCCTCATCAGCGTTTTTGATGAAGCCAAATTTCTTTACTTCCTCATCAAAACGGTGATTCCAGCTTCTCGATGCTTGTTTCAATCCATAGATTGATTTCTTTAACTTGCATACTTTATTAGGATGTTTTGGATCGACAAAACCTTCAGGCTGAACCATATAGACATCTTCCTCAAGATATCCATTTAGGAAAGCAGTTTTGACATCCATTTGCCAAATCTCATAATCATAATGAGCAGCTATGTCAAACAATATCCTTATAGACTTTAGCATCGCTACAGGTGAGAAGGTTTCATCATAATCAACCCCTTGAGTTTGAGTGAAACCCTTTGCTACAAGTCTAGCTTTATAAGTATCCAAGTTTCCATGCATATTGGTTTTCTTCTTGAAAACCCACTTACTTCCAACTACTTTGGAATTAAGAGGTGGTACAACAAGTTCCCAAACTTGATTGTCATACATGGATTGCATCTCAACGTTCATGGCCTCAAGCCATTTGTCACAATCCAAATTGGACACTGCATCATGGTATGTGGTTGGTTCATCTGAATCTACCATATAGCATCCATCCATGAAAAATCCGTATCTTTCAGGTGGATTACTAGTTCTACCACTTCTGCGAACGTTTTGTGTGTATTGATCAACCATTTGATCATCTTCAACATCCTCATGTTGAGTGCTAGTTTCAATCAAACGTGCATCGGGTTGTGGTTCTTGATCTTCCTCAAGATCCACTGTTCTACTGCTAGCTCCTTCCATAAGGAACTTTGCTTCTAAGAACTCACCCTTTCTGGCAACAAACACCTTTTGTTCCAGTGGATCATAGAAATAATATCCCATAGAATCTCTAGGATATCCAATAAAGATACACTTGGTGGATCGGACTTCCAATTTGTTTGGGGTGGGAGTCTTAACATAAGCCTCACATCCCCAAACCCTTAAGTATGATAGGGATGGAACTCTTCCATGCCATATCTCAAAAGGTGTCCTTTCCACCTTTTTGGTTGGGGCCATATTTAAAATACGGGCCGCGGAGAGCAAAGCGAAACCCCAAAATGATAGAGGTAATGTGCTTCTAGCCATCATAGATCGGACCATATCCAATAAGGTTCGATTCCTCCTCTCAGACACACCATTGTGTTGTGGTGTTCCAGGTGGAGTGAGTTGTGAGACAATCCCACAACTCCTAAGATGATCTTGAAAAACATCACTTAGGTATTCACCTCCTCTATCGGTACGGAGAACTTTAATTGACTTGTTGAGTTGATTTTCTACTTCATTCTTGAAGATTTTGAACATTTCAAAAGCTTCATCTTTGTGCCTTAATAAGTACACATACCCATAGCGACTATAATCGTCGGTAAAGGTAATGAAGTATCTTTCACCATTCCTAGTCATTGGCTTAAAAGGACCACATACATCCGAATGTATGATTCCTAATAAATCTTTTGCCCTTTCGTTAGTCCCACTAAAGGGTGCCTTTGTCATTTTACCTTGTAAACAAGATTCACAAACACCAAATGAATCACATTCATTTGTTTTTAAAAGACCATTCTTTTGAAGTGTTTGTAAACGTTTCTTGTTTATATGACCAAGACGACAATGCCAAAGATAGGTATCACTCAAGTCCAACTTGAGTTTCTTGGTGTTAGTTTGGTACAATGAACTATTTAAAGTATTTTCATGAACCAATTCATAAATACCATTAATTGGAATAGCTTTAAAATAGAACATACCATTTAAAGAAACATGAATATCATTTTCAATAAAGGATAATACATAATCATAATGTCTTAATTGAGATACAGAAATAATGTTCCTAGTCAAACTAGGAGCATACAAAACATTCTTCAAAATAACTTCCAAGCCACTTGGAAGTCTTAGGATGTAGTCCCCACGAGCTTCAACTAAGACTTTAGTTCCATTGCCCATGAAGAGGCTAACATCCCCTTTCTTGAAGTCCCTACTTCTTGTGAACCCCTGCAACAAATTGCAAATATGAGTTCCACATCCGGTATCCAATACCCATGTGTTTGAAGATGTAACATTAAGATCAATATGTATCATGTATATTGTACCTGAGGTCTGCCCGGCATCCCTCTTTGCTTTCAACTCTTGGAGATGGACAGGACAATTCCTTGCCCAATGTCCTATCTCCCCACACTTGAAGCATGGGTCATTTGTAGCAACCTTTTGCTTCTTCTCTTGTGGTTTGGGTGGTACCCTTACCACCCCTTTCCCCTTTCCCCACGCATGTCCCTTACCCTTGGCAACCTTTGCCTTGGGTGCGGGATGAGGCCTTTTGTTGTTCCCACCTTCATTGATGGTGAGAACGGGTAAAACCCTTTTACCCATGGCCGCCTCGGCCGTTTTGAGCATTGAGTGAAGTTCACCAATGCTTTTGTCCCATGCATTCATGTTGTAGTTCAACACGAATGTCTCAAACTTCTTGGTAAGGCCATTAAGGATCAAATCCGTGGCCAATTCCTTTGAGACGGGACAGTTAAGCCTCTCGAGGCGGTCAATATGACTTTTCATCTTAAGAACATAAGATGAAACAGATTGGTTGTCGTCCATACGACATGCATGGAGTGCTCGAACCGTTTCGAAGCGCTCAACCCTCGCTTGCTGTTGGAACGTTTCCTTCAGCTGGGTTATCATGTCATAAGCTCCGTGATGTTCATACTCCTTTTGGAGATCCGGAGTCATGCTCGCTAGCATGAGACAAGACACTTGGACGGAGTCCTCAGTGTATTTCAGCCAATCATTAAAGGCCTCCTCATCATCCTCGTTAGGTTGATCGGGGATAGGGTCGTCTAAAACATACGATCTTCTCTCTTGCTTGAGAACAATTCTCAAGTTTCGATACCAATCAATAAAGTTGTTATGATTTAGACGTTCCTTTTGGAGGATCGCTCGTAGTGATTGGTTTGACGCGGACGAGTTATCGTGATTTTCATTATTGGTGGCCATCTACAAAATTTAACAAAGATCAATTTTAGTATTTTCGATATTGCTAATTTTAATATTTAATGCCTTTTAAGGTCTTTTCATATTAAAATCTAGAACCCAACATTACATTTAAATTGTGGTTAGGTGACCTTTATCCCACGTTTTAAATTAATAAGGTGGTCAACGTTTGACGATTGCAACCATTTGCAACTTCTAGAAATATGGGATCGACTTAAAACATCATATGTAAAGTCGGCATGTTAATCCCATCAACACCATTTGGAAACCACATCGTAGGTGATCCATTTGACATGATTTGCAAATCAAGACACCCTACTTACACCCACGTGTGAGTTTGCCAAAAAAGTGGTTAGGTGACCTTTATCCCACAAATAAGGCATTCTCACCTCAAGTCACAAGTTCCCTCAAAATGGTTAGGTGACCTTTATCCCACTAAGAGTTCCCAAGTGACTCAAGTGTTGTGTAAAAGGACGGTGTTGATCTTGTTTGTAAAAAAAGTTTAGAGGTTTCAAAATTCTAGTTTAGAAAACTCTATGTACTTGTATTTGCATGCTTTCAAATACAAGGTACCTTATGGTTCTTTGATTAAAAACTATTTTAATCCTTAAAATCATTAAATAATTTTAATAACCTTTTATTAACCTTTAAGAACCATCAATTTTCAGCTTGTTAAGTTTGTTAATTAGTTTGCTTTGAATATCCAAATATCAACCAAACAATCAAGACAACAAACAATCAACCAAGCATAAACATTAACAATCATATGTGCATAACCATAGCCCTTATGTTGACAACGCTTGTTTGCCATCACAAGTGTTGTCTATGGTCTTTCTAAGGGTCAAACATATCATAAAAGTTCCAAGAACCTCCCACTAGAAACCGCATCCAAATGCTCCATGTTTCTTGTGTCTTTGTGTCCATCTTTGGGTCTTGATCTTGTACATCTTCCTTTTACAAAATTGTATCCTAATACATTTTTCTAGTAAAGGAAATGAACCTAATCTATTATTACATAACCAAATGAATGAATAATTACAACCCAAATGAATAAACACAAATATTACAACCAAATTGAATGAATAAAACAACCACTTGAATCATCCAAACAACACAAGGCCACAAGCTAGGTTATGCACTTTAACAACCAATGATCAAATCATCAAAATATATCATTAATCCCCACTTAAAACCTTCAAATTTCAGCCAACATAAACTGAAATTTTGGTTTTAAATATTGTCCAAACAATCAACATATCAACATACATATCTTTCAAGGTTTAATCACAAGCATGTGTGATGTAACCTTGAAAGTTGGGGATTTCAATAAGACATAATATTTCAGCCCAAAACCAGCCTATAACATGTCTAATATCATCTTTTAAAACCAATTTCAAAAGATGAATCAAGCAAGCCATCCATATAACCGGCTCTTGATGCCATTGTAGGGTTTGATAGAACATAAAATCCATGTTTAACCTTTAAACATTCTGAAAAACGCAGCGGATATAATGCTTTTAAAACGATTTTTAAAGCTGAAATTCCATATTCTTAGGTGACCATTTTTAGGTGAAAACAAACCCAAACATAAGGATCTTAAATATATGAATGGAACAAGCTATGAAAATACAAAATCGTACATAAAATCACAGCTAGAACAAGCTGTGACAACTACCTTGTTCCAGCAGCAAATGTCGACCAAAATGGGGTTTTTGATGCTTGTTCTTTTGGCCAAGACTCCAATGGAGGACTCCTCAAGCTAGTATACCCCAAGCACTATTGCAAAACACCTTGTATGCTAGGATTAAACACCAAACAAGCTGCTGAAACCTCTTCTTTTTCCTGTCTTGTTTCCGAAACTAGAGAGGGGAGAGTGAGAGAGTTCTTTTGCATGTGTCAATTGAATGATAATGGCTGGAACAACTTCTTTCAAGACCCCTTAATTGTGTATTGTCTTTTCAAGAAAAGTGGTCCAATAGAAACAAGGGGAGGGGGCCGAAAATTTCATTTGAAAAGGGTTCCCCCCTTTTTTTTATTAAACACAATACACAAGTTGTGGGTCTTATAATTTGGTCCTCTTAGAAAATGTATACAACTAACCAATTAATTGTATAACATATATAGCCATTATTAATTTGTAATGTCATCTAACTAATATAAATAACATTACAAATAATATCATTGAACAAAATATCCTAATAAATTGTTCCATGTCATATGCAACTTGTTTAGAAAACCCATTTTCCAAATTGGTGTTAATATTTTATTGCATGATCATATCATCAATAAATATTATTTGGTGTTTGCTAAGCTTGTTATTGGGTATAACCCGACTTGGATCATAACGTACTAACCACATCAATATTCTAAGTGTCTTGGGCACATCGAATCCTACAACCAATGCTGGCATGATAACTGTTGTTGTATGAGAATTCGGCTAACGGCAGGTGGTCATCCCAACTTCCACCAAAATCAATTACACATGCCCGAAGCATGTCTTCCAGCGTCTGAATGGTCCTTTCTGACTGACCATCAGTCTGGGGATGATAAGCCGTGCTGATATGTAACCTCGTCCCCATAGCATCGTGGAACTTCTTCCAGAATTTAGATGTAAACCGAGTGTCACGATCCGACACAATAGACACCGGTACACCATGACGAGTCACAATCTCCTTAATGAACAGATCAGCCAACCTCTCGGATGAATATGTCTCGCGGATCGGTAGGAAGTGAGCACTCTTTGTCAAACGATCAACTATCACCCATATGGCATCGTACCCTTTCGGAGTACGCGGTAGCTTGGTAATGAAATCCATAGTGATGTGCTCCCACTTCCATTCCGGTATATCCAAAGGTTGTATCTTCCCATACGGCTTTTGATGCTCGGCCTTCACCTGTAAGCAAGTAAGGCACTTACTCACATACTCCACCACATCGCGCTTCATGCCCGGCCACCAATAATCTTTCTTCATATCATGAACATTTTCGTGGCACCAGGATGAATGGAGTACCGAGTCTTGTGAGCTTCCCATTATCTTCACCCGTAGATCCCCAAAACGAGGAATCCACACACGATCGAATCGGGTTCTAACACCGAGCGTGTTTTCACCCAATTCTCCAACCAGACCTCTCATTCTTTCAGAGTTAAGTGACTGCTTTCAGTGCCTCATCTTGAAACTCTTTAACCTGCTTCATTACATCAGAGGTCATGATCAACTGATACGCTTTCACCCGAATCGGCTCGGCCTCTCTTTCCGACTAAGGGCATCAGCCACACACGTTGGCCTTGCCCGGATGGTAGTGGATCTCACAATCATATCCTTTATAAGTTCCAACCACCGCCTCTGCCTCATGTTCAAATCCTTCTGCTCAAGAAGTACTTCAGACTCTTGTGGTCAGTGAATATTGTGCACTTCGTCCCGTAGAGGTAGTGCCTCCAAATCTTCAATGCAAAGACCACGGCTGCCAGCTCCAAGTCATGAGTAGGATAATTGACCTCATGAACTTTCAACTGTCGGGATGGCATACGCTATGACCTTTCCTCTCTGCATTAACACACACCCCACCCCGAGTAAGAAGCATCGGAATAAACCACCAGATCTTCACTTCCATCGGGTAATGACAGAACAGGAGCTTGAGTCAATCTCGCCTTCAATTCTTCAAACGCCTTCTCTTGAGCTTGACCCCATACAAACTTCACATCTTTTCGGGTCAACTTGGTTAGTGGAGAAGCAATCTTGGAGAAGTCTTGGATGAACCTTCTATAGTAACCCGCCAACCCAAGAAGCTACGAATCTCGGATGGCGTCTTTGCGACTTCCATTGCATAACCGCCTCCACTTTCGCCGGGTCCACCATAATCCCATCGGGATTCACCACGTGACCCAAGAACTGAACTTCACGCAACCAGAACGCGCACTTGGAGAATTTAGCATACACTTCTCCCTTCTCAGCGTCTCTAGAACCTCCCGAATGTGACCGGCATGCTCTGCTTCGCTCCTTGAGTAAATCAGGATATCATCAATAAACACAATCACCGATTTATCCAACATGGGTCGACACACGCGGTTCATCAAATCCATAAAAGCAGCTGGCGCGTTGGTCAACCCAAAGACATGACAAGAAACTCGTAGTGACCATAGCGCGTACGGAAAGCTGTTTTAGGAATATCCTGCTCCTTCACCTTCAACTGATAGTAACCAGATCGAAGATCTATTCTTGAGAACCAACTGGCACCCTGAAGCTGATCGAACAAATCATCTATCCTCGGTAAGGGGTATCGGTTCTTCACTGTCACTTGTTTACTCGTGGTAGTCGATGCACATCCTCATACTACCGTCCTTCTTCTTTACAAACAGGACCGGAGCACCCCAAGGAGAGATACTCGGTCTAATGAACCCCTTGTCAAGCAACTCTTGCAACTGCTCCATCAACTCCTTCATTTCGGTCGGAGCCAACCGATACGGTGCCTTGGCAACAGGTTGGGCACCCGGTATCAGATCAATCTGAAACTCGATCTCCCTGTCAGGTGGCACTCCTGATAAATCTTCTGGAAACACATCTGGAAACACACACACATCGGCTAGTTGTGGTGTTGGCGTATCCACATCCTTTACATAGGCCAAGTAGGCACTACATCCACGCCTCATGCACTTTCCCGCCACCGCCATCGAGATCACTTTCGGAATCGTAGTAACCCGATCACCATACACTGTCACTGAACTACCGTCAGGCGCCAACAACCGAATCATCTTCTTGTGACACACAATGTTCGCCTCGAAGTCCGCTAACCAATCCATCCCAAGAACCAAATCAAAACCACCTAAGCCATCACGAACGGTCTAACCGGAAACTTATGACCCTCGAGTTCCACATCACAATTCTCTATCATCTCAGAAATCCTGGTAGACTTACCTATGGCAGTTTCTACATCAAAGGGCGCATCAACACGTCTACTACTAACAGGCAGCTTAGCACAGAAAGCGGCAGAAATAAAACTTTTACTCGCACCAGAATCAAATAACACAGAAGCTAAAGTTTGGTTCACCAGAAACGTACCGGACACAACGTCAGGGTCCGTCCTAGCCTCCTCCTGTGTCATGGTGAATGCCCTGGCGCTCGCCCTCGGTCCATCACCTCCCGTCCTCTTCGCCCCTGAACTCTCAGCCCTCGGCTTCTTGCAATCCCTGCTCATATGACCAATTTCCCCACAGTTAAAACATTTGCCCGTCAGGCAATCCTTCGCCATATGCCCCGTCTTTCCACACTGAAGCACACGTTCAAACCCAGCCTGCATTCTCCCGCATGCTCCTTTCCACACTTTCCACATCTCCTCGGCCCTGCTCCCGGGGTGGTCACGCGGCGGTCATCCACCCGTGCCTTTTTGTTACCCGTCGAGGCCTCACCCCGACCAAACCTCTTCCCGTTCCAGCTTCGATCACCACCACCCTTCCTATTCGCTTCAACCACCACCACTCCCCTCTCATCATAAAGTCTTCCGGCCAGATCAACTGCCGACCTAAACGTACTTGGCCGGGCGGCGATCATATGCCGCGGACATCCACCGGTAAACCCTGAATGTACCTCTTGATCTTCCGAGAAAGAGGCATCACCTGATCCGGCACCACCGTGCCATCTCGTTGAACTTGGTAGTGTATTGCTGGTGTGTCATGGATCCCGCCTCAGCTGCAGGAACTCCCTCGCAATCTTATCCATTTCCCTGTGAGGACAGAACTCCTCAATTACCATCTTCTTCAGTTCGGGCCACCTCATTCTCCCGATCACCCGATTACCCTCAGCTTGGACAATATTGTCCCACCAGCATAATGCCGAGTCCACAAAGGAGTGGGTGGCAAACTTTACCTTCTGATCTTCTCGGCATTCGCTTATGTCGAGAACAGCCTCCATTTCTCTCACCCATCGGTGAGCAGCAGCGGCATTGCCATTACCGTCAAAAGTAGGGGGCTTGCATCTCATAAACACCCCATAGTTGCAGCTCGTGCCACCTCCTCGCACAGGCTCCTCTTCCTCTTCCTCCTCATTATCGGAGAAAATGGTTTCAGGCTCCGGTTGCTCCCCCGTGGCCCGGTTTCTCTCCTTCCTTTCCCCTTCCTTCACAGCTTTGATGACTTCGGTCACCACAGACGGTAAGATCGTCTGCATGACCTGATGCACTTCCTCAACAACAGCCTCTTTACTGAGGCCCTCAAGTTCGCACTCTCATCCCCAGCTTCTGGATGAGGAGTCTCAGGTTCTGCAGGAACCTCTTTCTCAGCTCTAGGCCTTCCTCTCTTAGGGCGTGGTTCAGCAACAGGGCCATCATGGCCTCCACCCCTAGAAGCTCTAGAAGATCTACCACCAGCCATTCTCTAACACACTGAAAGATTCAAACACCACACGGTCATTCAAGGAAACAACTCAGTTTATGTCAAGTATAGTAAGTCCCTAATTACAGTGGCCAGTTGTGATTAGCCACTTACTGTACTCTTCATACCCAAGTATTACCTGTCCTGACTACATCAGTATTCAAATCTACATACAGCACATAACATATACCATGCGCACATAAACCGGTTAACTTTAAGAAAATACCTGATGGCACGCAGCTACTCAGTTTGGCATCCCATTCCCCATTCGTCCCATTTTCAGTTTAAGTTAAGGTTTATTTTGAAAATTTACCCATTTCACTTAAACTTTGCCTCTGATACCAACTTGTAAGGCCCCGTTCCCGGACGCCTACAGTTGGTCATTCATTGCTCATAAAACATATAATTTCAGTTACATTAGGAAAACATTGCAGCGGAAACATTCAAAAATGACATCACATTTCATTCTAAATACTTTTGCCAAATAATACATCATTATCCGGTTACAATTCATGTTTGCATTACATCACAAAAGCTATATATTGGATGCCATCCCAAAAGAGCTGAGTAGCTTCGCCGTGCCATCCTCAGCAATCATTTACCTGCCAATGGAAAATGCAATAAAAGTCAGCGTTGCTGAGTGAGTTCTAGTTTTAATAATAAAATATACTTTACTTTTAAATAAAACCATTCGTTACTTTGACGTGATCACACATCATACGTACGCATAGATAATATCATTATTATCTTCTTCATTCATTCATTCGTTCATTCGTTCCTTTTAACTTACTTGCGCATCGGACATCATCCATACCAATACCATATGCTACACCCCAATTAGTCACAGCTACCGGGCCGAAGTCAATAAATGAACAGCTAAACGTATGCCACGGTACTGGGGTTAACCAATCAGTCTTAGCTACTGGGCCGAAGTCAATAAATGAACAGCTAAACGTATGCCACAGTACTAATGATACCGACGACGGTCATAGCCACTAGGCCGAAGTCAATAAATGAACAGCTAAACGTATGCCACAGTACTAAGGGTAAGCGGTAGAGGTTCCACATAATGGTCAATCACAAAGAAGGACCCGTTATCCGATGCATGCAAGACGTGTCATCTCTTTCCACTTTACGTTACATAATACTTCATTTCATTCGTCATAATACGTAAAGCCATAAGAAAGGTAATCATACATCATAACAAGGAACATATCAACATAATCATCAACATCATACAGGGCAACGTCATACATTCATAATATGCATTAACATGCAACATCACCACCATCATGCCCTATATGTACTCTAAGGCCATAACCATACTCTTACATGCTCTTAACGGTTCTCCTTACATCCAAACTTACATCTGCACCTTTCCCCGAAGGCCAGAAGTCAAACTACACATTCATTCGAGTGCAACAGCCCTATTCGGGCGTATGGACACTCTTCAGTCGCAAGGCCTCCATGCGACTGAACATCATACGACTGGACCCATGCGGATGGTCATCTATGCGAATGAACATCCAATCGTGCGTATGGACCATGTGCGAATGGGACTACTGCGAATGGACACTAAACTCATGCGAATGGACTCATGCGACTAAGCATCTATGCGACTGAACCCTCAGTCGCACATCCCTCATGCGACTGGACTCCCAGTCGTGCGACTGAGTCCCAATCGTGCGAATGACCTTCAATCGCCCTCATTCGGCCGTATGGCCTTCATTCGGTCGCCTAGCCCTAGCTGATGCAGAATGGAGTTCATCCCGAACCCAATCTGCCATTTTCGGCCTCCAAGCTCATCCAAACCCATTCTAAGCCTAAATCAACCCTCCTGGACCTTAGGAATGTATACCTTAACACCATACAAGCACACACAAGCCCGAAATCATACTCTAAACACACCATACACATCACACCCAAATGGGTCAAACACACACACACATAAAAAACGGGTTTTTGACATCTTCCAGCCCCAAAATCAGTTGAAAACAAGTAAAAGTGGGGTCCTAGAACTCACACAATCGAGCACAAAGACAAGAGCTTCGATTTGGCTTGCTACTCGACGGATTTGGACACCCGAATCACCCGAAACACCACTTTTCTCCCTTTTCTCCTCTTTCTCTCTCTTCTCTCTTCTTTGTGAGCTGAATATTTGGAGTGTGTGGGGAGAGTGGGCTGCCCTCTCCCTACACATACCACCACATCTCCCAACTTTTCTTCGTTGGCGAGTTTGGTCCCTCGACTTTGGACTTTATTTCTTTCTTTCTTCGTCGGCTTCAAAATAATAAATTTCCGGGTGTTACACAAACACTCTAGCTTACAAAATCCACTACAATGAATCCAAATACTTACTCTCGGTCCTCAAATTTCTTGTTGAGCACAAAGTCAACGATAGATGTTTCATTACGACCAATTAACCATTCGAATTAACTCATAGTAATCCAAATTTAAATTACCCTCATCAAACGTAAGTAATCAAACCTTATAAAATGAAACTAAATCTGTGAACAATGAATTAGAACTCAAACCAAGGTCCACGATCAAGTAAATAAGATTTTCTTATATATCACTCAAATTATGCGAGTATAAGTTTTTTCAACCAAGTAGTCTCGAAATCAAAATATAATACATGGTAACAAAGTAAGTATACAAAAACGTTAAATAGTAATACTTCTAGCACGGATAACATCTTCGTACCGTAATAACCTATGTCCTATGTATTTCGTTTCTCAACACACTCTTGAACTAATTTAAACAAATCCAAGCATACGAATAACTAAAATGACACTTATAATTAATAAATGAAACAATGTAGCTACAGTTTAAACCGAAATCAAATCCAAACACAAGACCGTACTAATCACCCTTAAAATTGATCTAGTGCTTTCCAAATTCATCCAAAACACTCTACCACCATCTTCAAACACTCTAGCTTACAAAATCCATTACAATGAATCCAAATACTTACTCTTGATCCTCATATTTCTTGTTGAGCATCGAGTCAACGATAGATGTTTCATATGACCAAAAAACCATTTGTATTCACTTATAAGAATCCAAATTAAAATTACCCTTATGGAATGTAAGTATCAAACCTTATAAATGAAACTAAATCTATGAACAATAAATAAGAACTCAAACCAAGGTCCACGATCAAGTAAATTAGATATTCTTATATATCACTCAAATTATGCGAGTGAAAGTTTTATTCAACTAAGTAATCTTTAAAGCTAAACATAATACATGGGAAACAAAGTAAGTATACAAAAACATTAAATATCAATACTTCTAGCACGGATAACTTCTTCGTACCGTAACAATCCACTGTCCTATGTATTTTCGAATCTCAACACACTCTTGAACTAATTTAAACAAATCCAAGCATACGAAAAACTAAAATGACACTTATAATTAATAAATGAAACAATGTAGGTACAGTTTAAACCAAAATCAAATCCAAACACAAGACCGTACTAGTCACCCTTAAAATTGATCTAGTGCTTTCCATACTTATCCAAAACACTCTACCACCATCTTCAAACACTCTAGCTTACAAAATCCACTACAATGAATCCAAATACTTACTCTCGATCCTCATATTTCTTGTTGAGCACCGAGTTATTGATAGATGTTTCATATGACCAATTAACCATTCGTATTAACTCATAGTAATCCAAATTTAAATTACCCTTATCAAACGTAAGTAATCAAACCTTATTAAATGAAACTAAATATGTGAACAATGAATAAGAACTCAAACCAAGGTCCACGATCAAGTAAATAAGATTTTCTTATATATCACTCAAATTATGCGAGTATAAGTTTTTTCAACCAAGTAGTCTCGAAATCAAAATATAATACATGGTAACAAAGTAAGTATACAAAAACGTTAAATAGCAATACTTCTAGCACGGATAACATCTTCGTACCGTAATAACCTATTGTCCTATGTATTTTCGTTTCTCAACACACTCTTGAACAAATTTAAACAAATCCAAGCATACGAATAACTAAAATGACACTTATAATTAATAAATGAAACAACGTAGGTACCGTTTAAACCGAAATCAAATCCAAACACAAGACCGTACTAATCACCCTTAAAATTGATCTAGTGCTTTCCAAATTCATGAAAAACACTCTACCACCATCTTCAAACACTCTAGCTTACAAAATCCATTACAATGAATCCAAATACTTACTCTCGATCCTCATATTTCTTGATGAGCATCGAGTCAACGATAGATGTTTCATATGACCAAAAAACCATTTCTATTCACTTATAAGAATCCAAATTAAAATTACCCTTATGAAATGTAAGTGTCAAACCTTATAAATGAAACTAAATCTATGAACAATGAATAAGAACTCTAACCAAGGTCCACGATCAAGTAAATTAGATATTCTTATATATCACTCAAATTATGCGAGTGAAAGTTTTATTCAACTAAGTAATCTTTAAAGCTAAACATAATACAATGGGAAACAAAGTAAGTATACAAAAACGTTAAATATCAATACTTCTAGCACGGATAACTTCTTCGTACCGTAACAATCCACTGTCCTATGTATTTTCGAATCTCAACACACTCTTGAACTAATTTAAACAAATCCAAGCATACGAAAAACTATAATGACACTTATAATTAATAAATGAAACAATGTAGGTACAGTTTAAACCAAAATCAAATCCAAACACAAGACCGTACTAGTCACCCTTAAAATTGATCTAGTGCTTTCCATACTTATCCAAAACACTCTACCACCATCTTCAAACACTCTAGCTTACAAAATCCACTACAATGAATCCAAATACTTACTCTCGATCCTCATATTTCTTGTTGAGCACCGAGTTATTGATAGATGTTTCATATGACCAATTAACCATTCGTATTAACTCATAGTAATCCAAATTTAAATTACTCTTATCAAACGTAAGTAATCAAACCTTATTAAATGAAACTAAATATGTGAACAATGAATAAGAACTCAAACCAAGGTCCACGATCAAGTAAATAAGATTTTCTTATATATCACTCAAATTATGCGAGTATAAGTTTTTTCAACCAAGTAGTCTCGAAATCAAAATATAATACATGGTAACAAAGTAAGTATACAAAAACGTTAAATAGCAATACTTCTAGCACGGATAACATCTTCGTACCGTAATAACCTATTGTCCTATGTATTTTCGTTTCTCAACACACTCTTGAACAAATTTAAACAAATCCAAGCATACGAATAACTAAAATGACACTTATAATTAATAAATGAAACAACGTAGGTACCGTTTAAACCGAAATCAAATCCAAACACAAGACCGTACTAATCACCCTTAAAATTGATCTAGTGCTTTCCAAATTCATGAAAAACACTCTACCACCATCTTCAAACACTCTAGCTTACAAAATCCATTACAATGAATCCAAATACTTACTCTCGATCCTCATATTTCTTGATGAGCATCGAGTCAACGATAGATGTTTCATATGACCAAAAAACCATTTCTATTCACTTATAAGAATCCAAATTAAAATTACCCTTATGAAATGTAAGTGTCAAACCTTATAAATGAAACTAAATCTATGAACAATGAATAAGAACTCTAACCAAGGTCCACGATCAAGTAAATTAGATATTCTTATATATCACTCAAATTATGCGAGTGAAAGTTTTATTCAACTAAGTAATCTTTAAAGCTAAACATAATACATGGGTAACAAAGTAAGTATACAAAAACATTAAATATCAATACTTCTAGCATGGATAACTTCTTCGTACCATAACAATCTACTGTCCTATGTATTTTCGAATCTCAACACACTCTTGAACTAATTTAAACAAATCCTAGCATACGAATAACGAAAATGACACTTATAATTAATAAATGAAACAATGTAGGTACAGTTTAAACCGAAATCATATCCAAACACAAGAGCGTACTAATCACCCTTAAATTGATCTAGTGCTTTCCATACTCATCCAAAACACTCTACCACCATCTTCAAACACTCTAGCTTACAAAATCCACTACAATGAATCCAAATACTTACTCTCGATCCTCATATTTCTTGTTGAGCACAAAGTCAACGATAGATGTTTCAAATGACCAATTAACCATTCGAATTAACTCATAGTAATCCAAATTTAAATTACCCTCATCAAACGTAAGTAAAAACCTTATTAAATGAAACTAAATCTGTGAACAATGAATTAGAACTCAAACCAAGGTCCACGATCAAGTAAATAAGATTTTCTTATATATCACTCAAATTATGCGAGTATAAGTTTTTCCAACCAAGTTGTCTCGAAATCAAAATATAATACATGGTAACAAAGTAAGTATACAAATCGTTAAATAGCAATACTTCTAGCACGGATAACTTCTTCGTACCGTAATAACCTATTATCCTATGTATTTTCGTTTCTCAAAACACTCATGAACTAATTTAAACAAATCCAAGCATACGAATAACTAAAATGACACTTATAATTAATAAATGAAACAATGTAGGTACAGTTTAAACCGAAATCAAATCCAAACACAAGACCGTACTAATCACCCTTAAAATTGATCTAGTGCTTTCCATACTTATCCAAAACACTCTACCACCATCTTCAAACACTCTAGCTTACAAAATCCACTACAATGAATCCAAATACTTACTCTTGATCCTCATATTTCTTGTTGAGCACCGAGTTATTGATAGATGTTTCATATGACCAATTAACCATTCGTATTAACTCATAGTAATCCAAATTTAAATTACCCTTATCAAACATTAGTAATCAAACCTTATTAAATGAAACTAAATATGTGAACAATGAATAAGAACTCAAACCAAGGTCCACGATCAAGTAAATAAGATTTTCTTATATATCACTCAAATTATGCGAGTATAAGTTTTTTCAACCAAGTAGTCTCGAAATCAAAATATAATACATGGTAACAAAGTAAGTATACAAAAACGTTAAATAGCAATACTTCTAGCACGGATAACATCTTCGTACCGTAATAACCTATTGTCCTATGTATTTTCGTTTCTCAACACACTCTTGAACAAATTTAAACAAATCCAAGCATACAAATAACTAAAATGACACTTATAATTAATAAATGAAACAACGTAGGTACCGTTTAAACCGAAATCAAATCCAAACACAAGACCGTACTAATCACCCTTAAAATTGATCTAGTGCTTTCCAAATTCATCAAAAACACTCTACCACCATCTTCAAACACTCTAGCTTACAAAATCCATTACAATGAATCCAAATACTTACTCTCGATCCACATATTTCTTGTTGAGCATCGAGTCAACGATAGATGTTTCATATGACCAAAAAACCATTTCCATTCACTTATAAGAATCCAAATTAAAATTACCCTTATGAAATGTAAGTGTCAAACCTTATAAATGAAACTAAATCTATGAACAATGAATAAGAACTCAAACCAAGGTCCACGATCAAGTAAATTAGATATTCTTATATATCACTCAAATTATGCGAGTGAAAGTTTTATTCAACTAAGTAATCTTTAAAGCTAAACATAATACATGGGAAACAAAGTAAGTATACAAAAACATTAAATATCAATACTTCTAGCATGGATAACTTCTTCGTACCATAACAATCTACTGTCCTATGTATTTTCGAATCTCAACACACTCTTGAACTAATTTAAACAAATCCTAGCATACGAATAACGAAAATGACACTTATAATTAATAAATGAAACAATGTAGGTACAGTTTAAACCGAAATCATATCCAAACACAAGAGCGTACTAATCACCCTTAAAATTGATCTAGTGCTTTCCATACTCATCCAAAACACTCTACCACCATCTTCAAACACTCTAGCTTACAAAATCCACTACAATGAATCCAAATACTTACTCTCGATCCTCATATTTCTTGTTGAGCACAAAGTCAACGATAGATGTTTCATATGACCAATTAACCATTCGAATTAACTCATAGTAATCCAAATTTAAATTACCCTCATCAAACGTAAGTAAAAACCTTATTAAATGAAACTAAATCTGTGAACAACGAATTAGAACTCAAACCAAAGTCCACGATCAAGTAAATAAGATTTTCTTATATATCACTCAAATTATGCGAGTATAAGTTTTTTCAACCAAGTAGTCTCGAAATCAAAATATAATACATGGTAACAAAGTAAGTATACAAATCGTTAAATAGCAATACTTCTAGCACGGATAACTTCTTCGTACCGTAATAACCTATTGTCCTATGTATTTTCGTTTCTCAAAACACTCATGAACTAATTTAAACAAATCCAAGCATACGAATAACTAAAATGACACTTATAGTTAATAAATGAAACAATGTAGGTACAGTTTAAACCGAAATCAAATCCAAACACAAGACCGTACTAATCACCCTTAAAATTGATCTAGTGCTTTCCAAATTCATCCAAAACACTCTACCACCATCTTCAAACACTCTAGCTTACAAAATCCATTACAATGAATCCAAATACTTACTCTCGATCCTCATATTTCTTGTTGAGCATCGAGTCAACGATAGATGTTTCATATGACCAAAAAACCACACCATCCAACTATGTGTTTCATTTTATAAACTCATATGGGTGTTGGTTGGGGTTGGTAAGATCATTTACATCTTGTTTAACCATTTAAACATACAAAACGCAGCGGAATATTCAACTTAAACTTGTTAAAGTTTCTGAAAATAACCATTATCATGTGTAAATAAACAAACCCATACAAGAGGATCTTTATTATGTGAAAAGCAAGCATACAATATGAACAAGAACACCCAAAATCGGATATAATCATACCATACACAACCTTTCTGGATGCTGTGAAAATCGACCAAATGATGCTGAAATGAGTCAAAGAAAGCCAAGACTTCAAGGTAGAAGTCCTCAAGTGTCCATACCCACAAGCCAACAAGAAAACACCATCGTTGCTAGGATTTGAGCACCAAAATCGGGGTCAAGTAGGCTGCTGAAACCTTGTTCCAGCCGTGAACAGTGCTGGAATTTTGTTCCAGCCACGTGAATCCTCCTTCCATAGAAGGGTTGATTTCATGGGTGACCCTTTAGCACATATGAGTGAGAGCAAGATGAAGTGTTGTGTGTGTTTTTTGGCAGATCTTGTATCAAAGAACCTTCAAGGAAAACAAAATGAGAGAGGCCAACAAGAGGGGGCGGCCGAAAACCCATTTAGGGTTGTGCTCCCCTTTGATTTTTCCCCAAATGGTCCTTATACATTAATCTTTTGTCAAAAACTAATGGATATATAAATTAACCTTTTAATTTATAATAACATACACACATTTTTTTATTATTTGATGTTATTTAACTAAATTAAACACATTACAAATAATATCCATGAACAAAATATCCATATAAGTTGTTCAATCTCATATGCAACTTATTTAGAAACCCATTTTCTAAATTGGTGTATTTATTTAATTGCATGATCATATCATCAATTAAATATTAATTGGTGTTTGCTAAGCTTGTTATTGGGTATGACCCGACTTGGATCATAACGTACTAACCACATCAATGTTCTATGTGTCTTGGGCATAAAGAATCCAACAATCTCCCACTTGCACAAGATACATAGAAGATTGATGCAAGCAGTAAATACCGCCTAACAACGGTTTACTACCCTTAATACGCATGACTATAAGCCATTCAATAACATCATCCCCTTCAAGTTCCAAACTTGAATGATTTAGGTGAATCAATCATCTATCCTTTTGTTACAGATGTCATGTTAAATCCAAGGACACAGAATGATCATTCCTTGTTGATTTAACTTTATCAGGCCTTAGACATACTACTCTCAACGAATAAGAGGAACAAATCCCATCTTGACTGCATACGTTTCTCACAATCACTCTTGTGTCACACCTGAACATAGCCTTATGTACTGTCCATTATTTCAGAACAGTGAAGAACTAACTAACTCAAGTACAACATTTTGTGAATATCAAAACCCAATATGCATCTCAGGTCTGAGGATACTAAATGATATTCGCCTTTACTCAAAATTACTTATGATCAATCAAAGAGATTCTATGTAGTAAAATTTTGAGACGCGGGTCAGTCCAATATTTGCATCCCACAAATATCTATGAACCTTGGTAGCAACCAATTGCTCTATATTCATACCTTATGAATATCTACCAATCCATGTTCATAATAGTCTTACATTCATATTTGTTCCCACAAATATGACCGACTACGGACATTTAGAATAATAAACATATTCATGGATATAAACATGCTAAAAGGGAACATAACTCAAATATATAAAAGAGTTAAATATTACAATGTTCCATGTTTTATATGCTAAACAGATCAATTCATATCACCAGTAAATCGAAGTCCTAAGGCACAAGTATGACCCTCATACTTTGCCCTTATCAAGGAGCTTCGTTAGTGGATCAGCAATGTTTTGATCTTTATGAACTTTACGAATACATATCTTTACCCTTTTCAACTCCATCCCTTATGATGTTGAATCTCCGCTCAAGGTGCTTAGTCTTTTGATGAGTACGGGGTTCCTTGATTTGAGTAATCTTACCCACGTAATTACCAAAGATTTCTAGGGGGTCTTGAATGGTAGAGACCACCCCTAGGTAAGCAATGGACAAATTTATCCATGCAGCTTCCCAAGCTGCCAATGAAGCGGCTATGTATTCGGATTTTGGTAGTGAACAATGCTACCGTGTCTTGCTTTGAACCTTTCAAGGACACTTCTCCTCCATTCATAATGGAAGTATACCCCGATTGTGATCGAATAATCATTTCGATCAGTTTTTGAAGCCTACATCCGTGTAACCCTTTACAACGACTTCCTTTTCAATAGATCCGTATATTAGAAACAAATCCTTAGTCCTACTAAGATATTTCAATATACTTCTAAGAGCCATCCGATGGTTATTTCTATTGGTATCCACTTTGTTTCATACTTAATAAGCATGACTCGTCCGGTCTAGTGCATATCATCACACAAATGATGGATCCTATAGCAAATGCGTATGGGATATCATTCATTTGATTTTGCTCATCCTATGAGCTTGGACATTGAGACGTAGTCAACACTGTCCCTCCTTGAATAGGTACCATACCTTTCTAAGAGTTTTTCCATCTTGAACCTTTTCAAGATTTTATCAATATATATGCACTTGGTTTAACCCTATCAACCACCTCGATCTATCCTTATAGATCCTTATTCCAAAATATGGGTGGCTTAAACGAGATCTTATATGAAAAACATCTTCCAAGCTAGGTTTTAACAACCTTCCAAGGTTAGGTTTTAACACCTTCCAAGGTTGGAATATTATTCCAAATAGTAGTGTGTCATCAACATACAACACTAAGAATACAATTATGCTCCCACTAGCCTTTATATATATAACAAACCTTCTCGATGCTTGTTTCAATCCATAGATTGATCACTTTAACTTATATACATTATTAGGATGTCATGGATCGAAAAAACCATCATGCTGAACTATATGGACAGTCTCTACGAGATGTTCATTAAGAAAAGCGGTTTTGACATCCATTTGCGAAAACTCATATTCAGAATATGCAGTTATGGCACGTGATATCCTAATCGACTTTAGCATTGCCACAGGCGCAAGAGTTTCATCATATTCAACCAATTGAGTTTGATGGAAACCTTATGCTATAAGTCTTAAATTATAAGTATTCAAGTATCCATGCATATTGTTTTCATCTTGAAAACTCACTGTATCCAACCGATTTGGAGTTAAATGGAGGGTCAACCAATTCCCAAACTTGGTTGTTATAAATGGATTGCATCCTTACGTTCATGGCTTCTAGCCATTTGTCCTAATCCAAATTGGACATAGCATCTTGGTATATGTTAGCCTACAGGGGTCAACCACATAGCATCCATTCTTGGAATGTTCATATCACTTAGATGGAATACTAACTCTACCAGATTTGTGAACGTTTTGTGTATATTTATCAACCTTTTGATTATCATCAACAACCTCTTGTTGGTAGCTAGTGTCAACAAAAGTGTACCGGCTTGTGGATTTTGATCCTTATCAAGTTCCACAGTTCTATACGTCATTCCTTCCATAAAGAACTCGGTTTCCAAGAACTTAGCCTTTCGAGCAATAAATACTTTTGCTCTGTTGAGTCGAAGAAACAGTATCCTATACAGTCTCTAGGATATTCAACTAATCCACACTTTCTTGGTCGGGTCATATTCAAATATGAGACTTAAAGAGCAATGCGAAAACCCAAAATGATAAAGATGGTAAGCTCATAGCCATAATAAATTGAACCATATCCAAATAGGGTTCATTTTCTTCTTTATCAGAATAAAGAAACAATATAGTTATTTGGAGTTGATATTCTACTTCATTATTGAAGATTTTGAACATTTCAAAAGCTTCATACTTGTGCGTCATCAAGTGCACACAATAATAGCGACTGTAATCGTCGGTAAAATAATGAAGTATCTTTCACCAATCTTTGTCATTGTCTTAAAAGGACTACATACATCCAAATGTATTATTCCTAGTAAGTCTTTTGGTTCACACTTATCAAATGAAACATTTCATTTGTTTCCAAAAGACCATTCTTTTAAAGTGTTTGAATCCAACTCTTGTTTATGTGACTAATACGATAATGTCAAAGATAATAACAACTTAAACCCATTTTAAGTTTCTTGGTGCTTAATGTGTATAATAAGTTATTGTAGGACGAATTATCATGAACCAATTCATGGATATCATTAGAAGGTATGTCCTTAAAATGAAATTCATCATCCATAAAACTTAATACCATCATTACAAACTTTAAATCATGATCACATTGTTTTAATAGGAAACCTTAATTATGTTCCTAGTCAAACTAGGTGCATACAAAAGGTTTTGAGAACAACTTCCAAACAATTTGAAAGTCTCAAAATAGAGTTTCCTTCCTTGAAGTGCACATTTCTTTTGAACCCCTTCGCAACAATTGCAAAAATGAGTTTCACATCCGGTATCCAATACCATGTGTTTGAAGAAATGACATTTAATACGATGTGTGAATCATGGAAATTGTATTTGAGGTTTGCTCAACATCCCTCTTGTCTTTCAACTCCTTGAGATAGGAGGACAATTCCTTTTCATTGTCCTATCTCTCCATACTCAAAGCATGGAACGTTCTTCGTACCTTAGGCTTCATAAGCTTAGGCTTTTCGAGGTTTCGCATTAACCTTTGCTTTGATGTATTCCTTTCCTTTGGCAATAATTCCCTTAGGATCGGGATTGGCCATTTATTATAGCCTTCCTCATTGATCGAGAGAATAGGTAGAACCTATCTACCCATCCCTGCCTCGGTTGCTTTGAGCATTGCGTGAAGTTCACCAATGCTCTTGTCCCACCCATTCATATTACAGTTTATTATGAATGTCACAAACCTGTAGTTAGGCAATCAAGGATCAAATCCTTGCCCAACTACTTTGAGACAGGACAGTTAAGCATCTTGAGGCTATCAATGTGGCTTTTCATCTTAAGAATATATAAGATGATATCGATTGGTTTCTTCCATGTGACATGTAAAGTGCTCGAACCGTTTCATAGCAATCTACTAAAGTTTGTTGAAGGAACATTTCCTTCAACTAGATTATCATGTCATATGCCCCATGATGCTCCAAACCCTTTTGGAGTTCGGGAATCATATTCCCAACATGAGGTAGGATACTTGCATAGAATCTTTAGTGTCCCTAAGCCAATCGTCAAAAGGCCTTAACATCAACAGCGTTGGTTGGTGAGGTATGGGATCGTCAAGGACATAGGCCTTTACTCATTTTGAGAACGATTCTCAAATTTCGAAATTGAGTCCATAAGTTATTATGGTTAAGACGATCCCCTTTTAAGATGGTTCTCGGTGATAAGGTAGGGACGGTCGGGGTAGTAACATCGTGGTTTGCTGCCATTACTACAAAATTACAAAGTTCATTTTAGTATTTCTGAAAAATTTGCATTTTAACTATTAATACCCTTTACATGTCTCATAGACAATTAATAATTAAAATCTAGAATCCAACGTTACATTTAAATGATGGTTAGGTGACCTTTATCCCATTATTTAAATTAACAAGGTAGTCAACAGTTGACAATTGCAACCTATTGCAACTTCTAGTCTTATGGGATCGGTTAAACATCATATGTTTAGTTGGCATGTTAAATCCCATCAACACCATTGTACGCCATGCTTCGGTGACCCTAATCACATGGTTTCCAATTCAAGTCGTCCTACTTACACACACGTGTGAGTTTTCACATACAAGCAGTTAGGTGACCTTTATCCCACAAGTACGTTAGACTCACCTCAAAGATACAAGTTCCCTACAAGTGGTTAGGTGACCTTTATCCCACAAATAGTTCCCAAGAAATTCGAGTGTCGTGTAAAAGGATGGTGTTAGACTTGTTACCAAAGGGATTTAAGTTTCCATTAATTCTAGTTATGAAAAACTCTATGTACCTTGTATTCGCATGCTTTCAAAATACATGGTACCCTATGGTTCTCTTTTAATAAAACTTCTTTTATTAAATCATTAATCCTTTAATAACATTTTATTAACCACTTAATGATTAGAAACCATAAAATTTTAGCTTGTTAAGTTTGTTAATGAGTTGGTTTTGCATATCCAAATATCAAACAACAATCATACAACAAACAACCAAACAAGCATAATCATAAACATATGTGCATAACCATAGCCACTAAGTTGACTACACTTGTTTGCCATCACAAGTGTTGTCATAAGGTCTTTCCTAAGGGTTCAACATAACACAAATGATGAGATCTCCAAAGACCCCCACTTGAACTTGCATCCAAATGCTTCAAGTCCATCCTTTGTGTCTTCCTTTTGTGCTTCCATCCCGAGCATCTTCTTTTACAAAATATATATCCTAATACATATTTTCTAGTAAAAGAAAAATACTCCTAATCTATTTATTACATTGCCAAATGAATAACAAATTACAACCCAAATAGAAAACACAAAAGAAATTATTACAAACCCATAAGAATGAATACAACCAACATGACAAGATTACAATCAACCAAATCCAAAACATACATGGTCAAGGCTATGTTATGCACTAATATATGTATCCATATACATCATTTAACAAACAAAATAAACCCATCAAACCCCAAATTTTCAGCCAACATAAACTGAAAATTAGGGTTTGTTTGTCCAAACAAACAACAACCAAAACATATCAACCAATTGACATTTCTATCTTTCAAAGTTTAATCATAAGCATGAAGATGTAACTTTGAAAGACATGGGGTTTATTAAATCAACCAAAATCAGCCTCTAATGACTTGATAAACATCCTTTAAAACTAATTTTACAAGGATAATGATGCTAGTTTCCACATAACCGGCTCTAGATGCCATTGTTGGGGTTTGTAAGATCATTTACATCTTGTTTAACCATTTAAACATACAAAACGCAGCAGAATATTCAAGTTTAAACTTGTTAAAGTTTCTTAAAATAACCATTATCATGTGTAAATAAACAAACCCATAACAAGAAGATCTTTATTATGTGAAAAGCAAGCATACAATATGAACAAGAACACCCAAAATCGGATATAATCATACCATAACAAACCTTTCTGGATGCTTTGAAAATCGACCAAAATGAGGCTGAAATGAGTCAAAGAAAAGCCAAGACTTCAAGGGTAGAAGTCCTCAAGTGTCCATACCCACAAGCCAACAAGAAAACACCATCGTTGCTAGGATTTGAGCACCAAAATCGGGTCAAGTAGGCTGCTGAAACCTTGTTCCAGCCGTGAACAAGTGCTGGAATTTTGTTCCAGCCGTGAACTCCTTCTTCCATAAGAAGGGTTGATGTTCATGTGACCCTTTAGCACATATGAGTGAGAGCAAGATGAAGTGTGTGTGTGTTTTTGGCAGATCTTGTATCAAAGACTTCAAGGAACACAAAATGAGAGAGGCCAACAAGAGGGGGGGCGGCCGAAACCCATTTAGGGTTGTGCTCCCCTTTGATTTTTCCCAAATGGTCCTTATACATTAATCTTTTGTCAAACTAATGATATATAATTAACCTTTTAATTATATAACATACACACATTTTTTTTTATTATTTGATGTTATTTAACTAAATTAAACAACATTACAAATAATATCCATGAACAAAATATCCATATAAGTTGTTCAATCTCATATGCAACTTATTTAGAAAACCCATTTTCTAAATTGGTGTATTTATTTAATTGCATGATCATATCATCAATTAAATATTAATTGGTGTTTGCTAAGCTTGTTATTGGGTATGACCCGACTTGGATCATAACGTACTAACCACATCAATGTTCTATGTGTCTTGGGCATAAAGAATCCAACAATGGGCTGCACCAAGCACCTAGGCTGTGGTATGAGACATTGTCTCAATTTCTCCTGAAGAATGGTTATACTATAGGTACCATTGATAAGACTCTCTTCATTAGAAAGTCTGGGAAAGACATTTTTCTTTTTCAAGTTTATGTTGATAACATCATATTTGGTTCCTCAAATGACCAAATGTGCAAAGACCTTGAGAGCTGTCATACCCCGACCAAAGCGGCGGAACATGCCGGGGCGCAACTAAGATTGTTCAAATGCACACGACACTATTAAAGTGACAATATTTAATCAACTCATTCATTTCATAACATGTTCTTACAAATACAAGAAAATAAATAGTTTTTAACTAATAACCTAACGGTCCAAAATAAAGTAACGTCTTTAAATCTTCAATCAACCGATAATCAAACCTGTAGCATTGCATAAAATATGTTTTGTCAACATGTATGTTGGTGAGCAATTCCATGACTTTATTAATATAATATAAGGCAAAAATCCACAACTCAAATATGTGAAACCGTAAATAAAAGCGACAATTGAGGTATATAAATCATAAATAAATGAGGCTCCTTTCTAATTGATAAAACTACCATATTACAAGGAGGAGCGTATGATCATACTTATTGAGGATGAGGATGAGGCTAACCGAGTAAAAGCAATAAACATGTAGCAATTAATCATATGAGGTATATAACATACAATTGGACAATTATTCTAAGCAACACATAACCTAGAGGTTGTGGGTTGAGGATCTAGGTGTTAAATATGTTTTTTTTTGGTTGAGTAAGTATGCTTGCTACCCCCAAAGTATAGAAGAGAAAACGGGGATGAAATTACTCACATAAGAAAAAAATGGCGTTGATGAATAACTTAGAATAAAATCCTCAAGCAAGCGAGTCCGACGGTTTAACGTGCGTGTCCTAAATTGAAAGATCTTAAGTAAGTATTGAGTCTTGAAGATGAAATATAGATGGTATAAAAGTTCATAAAAGTAAGGCTTGGGTTTTCGGGAGTTTTAGTTATATTTTAAAAAGTGTGTTTAAATAACGTAAGTATAAAATGAGTTTTACAAGAAAACGGGTCCTTGATGTTTAGTTTTACTCAACCATTGTTAAGTTTTACATACGGGAGTTGGTTTAGTGCTAGTGTGCACGATCCCGTTAATGTAAGCATCAAGATCCGACTTACACTCTCTTAAACCCGAGTTTGAGACTTTAATTAATAAAGAAATTCGCTTAAACCCGATCTTAGTATAAAACCAAGTTTGGTTCCGTCATACCAAAATCTTATTACTATAAATAATATAAAGTGAAACATAAGTAAAAAAAATAGTTAGGAAATATTGTTTTGGCGTTTTGAACGGTGACTAGCTCGTTAAGACGATAAGTTCGACTTTTACTCGGGTTTATTTTTACCCGAAACTTGGTTTGAGCTAATATTTGTTCTAACACTTCCAAAATCTTAAGTAATATGAGTAATATAAAGTAAAACATAACTAAAAAGATAGGTTGAACTTTTGGTGGTTTGAACATTGACTAACTCGTTAAAACGGGTGTTCGGTTTTACTCGGTTTTTACCCGAAACTTGGGTTCAAGCCAAGATTTGTTCTATACCTCCATATCAACCATATAATAACTAAAATATCAAGAAAAACTCAGATCTAAAGTGTTTGATGTAACATGGTCGCTTAAAAGTTATTTAAAGTGCTTAAACGAGCGTTCGGTTTGGTTCGGTCTTTGACTCGGTATGAACCGAGGATGGTCACCACATGTCCAAAACCATTGAACTAAAAATAAGGTAAAATTTCCAGATCTAAACTCAAACAAGAAAGTTAAGCGAGTAAAGTTCCCGAAAACGACCCAAACGGGTCTAAAATGCATAAATATGAGTTTGAATACCCACAAGCCTTAAATAAAGAGGAAAATGGTTTTGTAAACATAAAATAACTTAGAAAAACTGAAAATATCCAAAAACACATACCCGAAATGATTTGAAATGCAAGATTCGGTTCCGTTGACTTTTTAAAGTCAAACTTAAGCAAAACTAGCTAGAACAACTTACAAGATCAAAACTTTTGGGAGAAGAAGATGAAAATGTGCAGGTGAAATGGTTGAGAATGAGTGGTATTTATAGGGAAAAATTAGGGTTTGAGGAAATGGGTAATGCGTTTGTCCGGTGGGTAAAAGGGTGCACTTTGATTCTTTTATTTAAAATTAATTTTGATTTAAATAAATTATGACCAGGTATCTACATGTTTGGAGGGTTCTAGAATAGTTATGGGTTAAGTCTTGGTTGGTTTGGATGGTTAAAATACAAGTCCGGACCTTAAACGAACCGAAAACGTTAAAAAAACGGATTTTGCTGAAACGAACTGTGGGTCACGCCACGACAAGTATGAAACATGATTACAACATAAAATCCATCATTTTATTAATATTCAAATATCCGAAGACCAAAACGAGTCGGGTTCACAATACAGAATAACAAATACAAAGATAGTCGAAAATGACGAATGTCACAGTATTCCCTACTTTTGGAAATTTCGTCCCGAAATTAGGAAGAAGCTACGACGAAAAGATGCGGGTACTTTTCCTTCATGGCGTCTTCTCTTTCCCAAGTAAATTCGGCACCACGTCTTGATTCCCAGCGTACTTTCACTAACCGAATACGGCTTCGTTTGGTTCGTTTCTCGTTGCGATCCATAATTTCTACGGGTCTTTCAACAAATTGCAATGTCTCATCGATATGTACTTCGTCGATTGGTATATGGAGATTACCCTCGGCTAAGCATTTCTTAAGGTTTGAGACATGAAAGGTAGGATGAACACCGGAAAGTTCTTTCGGTAAATCGAGTCTATAAGCCACTTTTCCAATCCTTTCGAGGATCTTGAATGGGCCTACGAAACGAGGAGCTAGTTTTCCTTTCTTTCCAAAACGGACTACCCCCTTCCAAGGAGATACTTTGAGGAGGACAAGGTCATCGACGTGAAATTCTAGAGGCTTTCGTCGTTTATCGGCATAATTCTTTTGACGGCTTCTAGCGGCGAGTAGATTCTTGCGGATTTGATCGATACGATCGGTAGTGTCTTGAACCATCTCAGGACCGGTGATTTGAGTTTCACCAATCTCGTTCCAACAAATCGGAGAACGACACTTGCGACCATAGAGAGCTTCAAACGGAGCCATACCAATGCTAGAATGGAAACTATTGTTGTAGGAGAACTCAATAAGCGGAATATGAGAGTCCCAATTTCCACCAAAGTCGAGTACGCATGATCGAAGCATATCCTCAAGGGTTTGGATTGTACGCTCGGATTGGCCATCGGTTTGAGGGTGATAAGCGGTACTAAGGTCAAGTCGAGTACCCAAAGCATTTTGAAGCGATTTCCAAAAATGAGACGTGAAACGAGCATCACGATCGGAGATGATGGTCACTGGTATACCATGGCGGCACACTATTTCTCGGACATAGATTTGAGCTAGTTGTTCCACGGAATACTTTTCTCGGATTGGAATGAAGTGAGCCGATTTGGTCAATCGATCGATGATTACCCAAATACTATCATTTTGGTTTCGGGTATTTGGGAGCTTAGTGATAAAATCCATGGCAATGTCTTCCCATTTCCAAACAGGAATCGGGGGTTGCTCGAGTAACCCGAAAGGTCTTTGATGCTCGGCTTTAACCTTTGAGCATGTAAGACATTTTGAAACGTAAAGTGCCACATCCTTTTTCATACCGGGCCACCAATAAATGGGACGAAGATCGAAGTACATTTTATCCGCACCGGGATGCACAGAATAACGTGACTTATGAGCCTCGTCAAGAATGAAAGTACGAAGTTCGTCACGATCGGGAACCCATAAACGATTGAGAAAGTAAAGTAAGCCATCGGGTTTAGTTTCGAGTTGAAGTTCGGCTCCACACGACATTTCGTCGTACATGTTACCTTCATTAACGGAGGTGCACTGTGCTCGATAGATGCGGTTTTGAAGATCGGTTTGGATGATAATGCTATGAAGCATAATGGATTTGACATTAACTTTTCGACTAAGGGCATCGGCCACGACATTCGCTTTACCGGGATGGTAGCGAATTTCGCAATCGTAGTCACTAAGTAGTTCGGCCCATCGCCGTTGTCTCATGTTCAGATCTTTTTGGTCGAAAATGTGTTGAAGACTTTTATGATCGGTGAATACTACACATTTTGTACCATAAAGATAGTGTCTCCAGATTTTTAAAGCAAAAACGACGGCACCAAGTTCAAGATCGTGAGTTGTGTAATTTTTCTCGTGAACTTTAAGTTGTCTTGAGGCATAAGCGATAACTTGACCTCGTTGCATGAGAACGCAACCGAGACCTTGTTTGGATGCATCGCAAAATACCACAAAATCGTTGTTTCCTTCAGGGAGGGCTAAGATAGGAGCATTGCAAAGCATATTCTTTAGAGTTTGGAAAGCTTCTTCTTGTTTCGGTCCCCATTCGTAAGATTTTCCCTTATGAGTTAATGCGGTGAGGGGTAGCGCGATTTTGGAGAAGTTTAGAATGAAACGCCGATAATACCCGGCCAAACCAAGGAAGGATCGAACTTCGGTAGGTGTGGACGGAGTCTTCCAATCTTTTACGGCCTCAATTTTAGCGGGATCAACATGAATACCTTTATCGTTAACGATGTGACCCAAAAATTGAACTTCTTTTAGCCAAAATTCACATTTCGAAAATTTGGCATAAAGTTGTTCTTTTCTTAGGAGATCGAGTATGGAACGTAAATGATGCTCATGCTCGGCTTCGGATTTAGAAAAAATGAGGATGTCGTCAATAAATACAATTACGAATTTATCCAAAAATGGTTTACAAACACGGTTCATGAGGTCCATGAATACCGCGGGTGCATTGGTTAATCCAAATGGCATAACCATGAACTCGTAATGTCCATACCGCGTACGAAAAGCAGTTTTGGGAATGTCATCTTCGTGAACACGCAATTGATGATAACCCGATCGAAGATCGATTTTGGAGAAGCAAGTTGCACCTTGGAGTTGATCGAAGAGGTCGTCGATTCGAGGCAAAGGGTAACGATTCTTTATGGTGAGTTTATTGAGCTCACGGTAGTCGATACACATGCGAAACGAGCCATCTTTCTTTTTCACGAAGAGAACGGGTGCACCCCAAGGAGATGAGCTTGGACGGATAAAACCCTTATCTGAGAGTTCTTGGAGTTGGTTTGACAATTCTTGCATTTCAGAAGGAGCTAAACGATAGGGAGCCTTGGCTACGGGAGTTGCTCCGGGCACAAGGTCGATTCGAAATTTGACGGGACGGATGGGTGGAAGACCGGAGATGTCGTCGGGAAAAACATCAGGAAAATCACAAACAACGTGAATGTCTTGAATTTTCCTTTCCCCGGGGTCTTTTGCCACCGCTTGAGCTAGGAATGGAACGTACTTTTGGCGTACGTACTTTTGAGATTGAGAACACGACATGAGGTTGAGCTTTTTGGGAGACGTTTTGCCAAAGATTTTGAGAGTTTTACCATTGGCGAGTGGAATTCGAATGAACTTATCATAGCAAACAATTTCAGCACGATGCAAGGCTAACCAATCCATGCCTACTATGATGTCGAAACTTCCCATTTGCATCGGGATGAGGTCAATTGAGAATTTATGCTTACAAAGAGTGAGTATGCAACCGCGGATGACCGAATCGATAGTGATTGAGCTACCATTGGCGACTTCGACAGAAAAAGGTCGAGAAAGTTTAGTACGGGGTACGGCAAGGGTTGATTCAAATTTAAATGAAATAAAACTCCTATCAGCTCCGGTATCAAATAAAATTGAAGCAAAATGCTCGTTAATTAAAAACGTACCGTTCACCACATCGTTGGCAACTTGGGCTTGGTTAACATTCATCATAAAAGCACGCCCTTGGTTGCCGTGGGTGACTTGTGGAGCTTGCGAAGGCGGGGGAGGAGGAGCTTGAATTGATTGGGGCGGTTGAACCGGAGGAGCCATGAGTTGTGGGACTTGAGGTTGGTAAGTTTGCAATTGGTAGGCTTGAGTTGTGTAGTATGGTGCGGGCATGATTTGGGCTTGATTTGCAAAAGTGAGTCGGGGACAAGCATTGCGGAAATGATTCGGGTCTCCACAATTGAAACAAGCTCTTGGTTGAGGAGGAGTTTGAGCAAATGGCATGGGTCGGTTTTGAGGATTATGCGGAACAAACCTTGGTAGAGTGGTTTGTCCACGGGAGGCTTCACGACACACATTGCTAAGGTGACCGTAACGATTGCAATTTGAGCATTGGCGACAAGCAGAGTAAGATGGGTGGTGGCGTTGACAAGTGTTGCACAAAGGATGGGGACCGGTGTAAGGTTTTCGATTTTGGGCAGCTTGAGATTGAGATTGGGGTTGAGTTTGGTGAGTGACGGCAAAGTTTCGATGGTTCGGTTTATGCTTCTTTTTAGAGTGGTGAGATGAGTTGGAGTAATTGATGGATTGGGGTTGGGATTCAACTTTGGAGCTTGGAGATGGATCGGTGATGGCCTTGACATTTGGTTTCTTGGAATCCTTTCGGGATAAAGTCCCCGCTTTGACATGGTTCTCCGAAAGGGCGGCGGCAAGAGTGATCGCATCATTAAGTGTTTGTGGCTTGCTACTCATGACGGAATCTCGAATTTGCATTGGCAAACCCGAAACGTACTTGTCGATTGCCCTTTCGAGTGGGGTAACCAAATGGGGCACTAGAAGGCTAAGCTCGTGGAAGCGGTTTGAGTAAGCGGAGTTGTTACCGCTATCTTGTTTAAGATCCCAAAATTCGGCCTCCAATTTTTGAATTTCATGCTTGGGGCAAAACTTTTTGAGCATGATATCCTTCAGTTCATCCCAAGGGAGAGTCATAGCGACTTCCGCTCCTTTGGCATTCATGATGCTATTCCACCACGTTAGGGCGGTTAGCTCAAACACACTTGATGCGAAAGTGGTTCGCTTGGCCTCTGGGCATTCACAATGCAAGAACACGCTTTCCATGCGTTCAAACCATTGAAGGAGCGTGGTAGCACACTCCTCACCCACAAATTTCGGTGGATTGGCGCCCGTAAACTGTTTATAAGTAAAGGTAGCATGAGAGGGTGTGGCTTGAGTAGCAACAGGTTGCGGTTGGATAGCTTGAATTTGAGCAACAAGGGTGGGGAGTACAGCGGCCATTTGAGTTGTAACCAATTCGGCTATCTTAAGGTCGGAGTTCTTGGGGCGACGGGTTCGACGTGCTTGACGAGCTTGACGATGAAAGGGAGGCATTCTAAAATAATAAAAGTGAGACAATATGAGATTTTGGGTAACTAGAGTAAATATGATGGTGATAAATGTAAATATGAGATTGTAGTGAAATATTTTGTGAACCTAAAAAAAAACCATTTTAACACATGAATATATATATATTTGAAATTTGAATCGTTAAGATTTGAGGCGGGAAATACATACATGAATCACCATGACTTGTTGTCCCGACAGTAATCTTAAAGAAATACGAGGTAATGCGGGGAGTCGAAACGTTGCGCGAATCACCGCGTCTTTCATGTTCCAACCAAGATCATAAAATGGGATAAAATGAGAAGTCAAAAACACTAGTTCACGTATCACCGTGGCTTTCATGATTCAACTCAAAACAAATCAAAATCGAGGGATGGATCAAAACACTAGTCCACGTATCACCGTGGCTTTCATATTTCAATCCAACAATATTAATAGAGGTAACCGGAACGGTTACGGTGACTGCTTAAAGTTAGCAACCCATATAACGCGCATTCGCTTTGGCCTATAAGGTCAAACCTTGACTTGAACCTTCCAGGTAAGTAAATCACCTTTGATTCTCGGAATCGTTTTGCCAAAGGTTCACATCTAGGTATTTTCCCTCTTCCAGTTAGTACGAACCCGTTATAATGTCACGCTTTAAGGAGATGAGAAATATCGAAAAATTTGATACCCAAACTCAAATTTTGAGATCCATAATTTGTTTTTTTTTTATTTATTAATTTTTTTTTTTTTTGAGGTAAGGTAAGGATACCTTGGATTTCTATAAGAGTGTGTGTGCGTGTAAATGAGGGTAAATGAAACAAATAAGTAAAGAGCAAATAAACAATCAAGTAGGGTAACACGTATAGGCAACACGTTTTGGGACCCTAAAGCATAAACTATAATAGGTCGTTACGTCTAACCACCTATGCTATAGTCATGGCTCTGATACCAATCTGTCACACCCCGACCAAAGCGGCGGAACATGCCGGGGCGCAACTAAGATTGTTCAAATGCACACGACACTATTAAAGTGACAATATTTAATCAACTCATTCATTTCATAACATGTTCTTACAAATACAAGAAAATAAATAGTTCTTAACTAATAACCTAACGGTCCAAAATAAAGTAACGTCTTTAAATCTTCAATCAACCGATAATCAAACCTGTAGCATTGCATAAAATATGTTTTGTCAACATGTATGTTGGTGAGCAATTCCATGACTTTATTAATATAATATAAGGCAAAAATCCACAACTCAAATATGTGAAACCGTAAATAAAAGCGACAATTGAGGTATATAAATCATAAATAAATGAGGCTCCTTTCTAATTGATAAAACTACCATATTACAAGGAGGAGCGTATGATCATACTTATTGAGGATGAGGATGAGGCTAACCGAGTAAAAGCAATAAACATGTAGCAATTAATCATATGAGGTATATAACATACAATTGGACAATTATTCTAAGCAACACATAACCTAGAGGTTGTGGGTTGAGGATCTAGGTGTTAAATATGTTTTTTTTTTGGTTGAGTAAGTATGCTTGCTACCCCCAAAGTATAGAAGAGAAAACGGGGATGAAATTACTCACATAAGAAAAAAATGGCGTTGATGAATAACTTAGAATAAAATCCTCAAGCAAGCGAGTCCGACGGTTTAACGTGCGTGTCCTAAATTGAAAGATCTTAAGTAAGTATTGAGTCTTGAAGATGAAATATAGATGGTATAAAAGTTCATAAAAGTAAGGCTTGGGTTTTCGGGAGTTTTAGTTATATTTTAAAAAGTGTGTTTAAATAACGTAAGTATAAAATGAGTTTTACAAGAAAACGGGTCCTTGATGTTTAGTTTTACTCAACCATTGTTAAGTTTTACATACGGGAGTTGGTTTAGTGCTAGTGTGCACGATCCCGTTAATGTAAGCATCAAGATCCGACTTACACTCTCTTAAACCCGAGTTTGAGACTTTAATTAATAAAGAAATTCGCTTAAACCCGATCTTAGTATAAAACCAAGTTTGGTTCCGTCATACCAAAATCTTATTACTATAAATAATATAAAGTGAAACATAAGTAAAAAAAATAGTTAGGAAATATTGTTTTGGCGTTTTGAACGGTGACTAGCTCGTTAAGACGATAAGTTCGACTTTTACTCGGGTTTATTTTTACCCGAAACTTGGTTTGAGCTAATATTTGTTCTAACACTTCCAAAATCTTAAGTAATATGAGTAATATAAAGTAAAACATAACTAAAAAGATAGGTTGAACTTTTGGTGGTTTGAACATTGACTAACTCGTTAAAACGGGTGTTCGGTTTTACTCGGTTTTTACCCGAAACTTGGGTTCAAGCCAAGATTTGTTCTATACCTCCATATCAACCATATAATAACTAAAATATCAAGAAAAACTCAGATCTAAAGTGTTTGATGTAACATGGTCGCTTAAAAGTTATTTAAAGTGCTTAAACGAGCGTTCGGTTTGGTTCGGTCTTTGACTCGGTATGAACCGAGGATGGTCACCACATGTCCAAAACCATTGAACTAAAAATAAGGTAAAATTTCAGATCTAAACTCAAACAAGAAAGTTAAGCGAGTAAAGTTCCCGAAAACGACCCAAACGGGTCTAAAATGCATAAATATGAGTTTGAATACCCACAAGCCTTAAATAAAGAGGAAAATGGTTTTGTAAACATAAAATAACTTAGAAAAACTGAAAATATCCAAAAACACATACCCGAAATGATTTGAAATGCAAGATTCGGTTCCGTTGACTTTTTAAAGTCAAACTTAAGCAAAACTAGCTAGAACAACTTACAAGATCAAAACTTTTGGGAGAAGAAGATGAAAATGTGCAGGTGAAATGGTTGAGAATGAGTGGTATTTATAGGGAAAAATTAGGGTTTGAGGAAATGGGTAATGCGTTTGTCCGGTGGGTAAAAGGGTGCACTTTGATTCTTTTATTTAAAATTAATTTTGATTTAAATAAATTATGACCAGGTATCTACATGTTTGGAGGGTTCTAGAATAGTTATGGGTTAAGTCTTGGTTGGTTTGGATGGTTAAAATACAAGTCCGGACCTTAAACGAACCGAAAACGTTAAAAAAACGGATTTTGCTGAAACGAACTGTGGGTCACGCCACGACAAGTATGAAACATGATTACAACATAAAATCCATCATTTTATTAATATTCAAATATCCGAAGACCAAAACGAGTCGGGTTCACAATACAGAATAACAAATACAAAGATAGTCGAAAATGACGAATGTCACAAGAGCATTATGAAGAAGAAGTTCGAGATGAGTTCCATGGGAAAAATGGACTTCTTCCTTGGAATTCAGGTAAAGCAATTGAAGGAAGGGTTCTTAATCAATCAATCTAAGTATGTCAATGATATCTTAGAGCGATTTGATATGAAGGATTGTAAAGCAGCAAAGACACCAATACCCAAAAACCATGATCTCTACCCTGATTCTGAGGGGGAGGATACTGATCAACATCAGTATAGGGCAATCATTGGTTCTCTGATGTATCTTACAGCAAGTAAACCTGATATTTTGTTTGCAACTTGCATCTGTGCAAGATATCAGGCTGCTCCAAAGGTGTCTCACCTAATTGCTGCCAAGAGAATCCTCATATACCTCAAAGGAGCACCCAAACTAGGTCTCTGGTATCCAAGAAATAGTGATTTTAATCTCTATGGTTACTCTGACAGCAATTATGGTGGCTGCAACATCAACAAGAAATCAACATCAGGTGGATGTCAATTTCTTGGTGGAAGGATCATCTCATGGCAATGCAAAAAGCAATCCTGTGTCTCTACATCAACTGCTGAAGCTGAATACATTGCTGCTGCTAGTTGCTGTGCTCAGCTGCTGTGGATTCAAAACCAGATGATAGACTATGGATTCAACTTCATGAGCACTCCTATCCACATTGACAACAGTGCTAAATCCATTACTGAAAATCCAGTGAAGCACTCCAAGACAAAGCACATTGATATCAGGTATCATTTCATTAGAGATATTCATGAGAAAAATCTTATCAAACTAATCAAAGTTGATTCAAATGAACAATATGCTGATTTGTTCACCAAAGCATTTGATGAACAGAGATTTAAATACCTCATTACAGCTATTGGGATGATAAACATTGATTAGTTAATCTCAATTGAAAACCTTTTAATGTGTAAAGTCTTATGTCAAAACAATCCAAGCCCTGTTACATAAGATCTTTTCTAAAATTTATCTAAGTATAAGTTCTTCCGAAGAGAAATTAACCCTCAGAAGATATCTTGCATATCTTCCGAAGCAAATTTCTCACAAAATAATTTTCTTCTCGGAAGAGTGTTAAGTCTCGGAAGAAGTGATTGAGTTCACCTCAGATCTACTTCTGAAGCACTTAACACACTCCATCTGAAAGCAACATATACTCTCGAAAGTAAGCAATTTACCTTCGGAAGTAGATTTGCCTTCGGAAGAACTTTACCTTCGGAAATACTTTATACTCGGAAGAAAGATTTTACTGTGTAAAGAAAATCTTTTGGGCCCCACACTGTAAAAAGTAAAGATTTTGTTAATGATGTCGGATTATTTAAATGGTCTAACCTTACCGCCCATGTCACATCACCCACTGAACCCTCACATCATCTTATCCAAACCACCCTTTAAACCGCCATTTCACCCATTTAAATACTTCTGGTTAATCACTTACACTCTTTTTACCCAAATTACTGCCCTAAAAGCTTTCTTCTTCTCCAATTTACCTTACTATGAACTATTCTTCTGTCATCTTCTTCAATGGCCTTAAACCCTCAGCACAACCAGGTCGCACTCCTTGACTCTTCAAGGGATGCTGACTTCTCAAATATCATTTCTTTCCTGGCCCAATCTTCCTACTACACTGCTTTGACCGTAAACACTACCATCTACTCAAACCAAATGTCCGCATTTTGGGCAAATGGTCGGATTGGAACCCTAAACGAGGTTCGTGATATAAGGTCAAGCATTTGTGGCCAAGAGTTGGTCATCTCTGAACAGCTCATCAGGGAGCATCTCGAGCTCCATGATGAGGGCGCTCCAATGGAATTCTCCAAACCAGATTTAGACAGTTCTTATCTCCAAATGGGATACGGTGGAGATGTTAGCAGGTCAACGGTCTACAAATTCAACTTCTCCTACAAGTGGAAGTTCCTGCTGCATGTGGTTCTTCACTGTCTATCTAACAAATCTGGGGGACGGGATCAAATCCCGTATGAACTTGGGTGCTTAGTTCACGGGTTGGTACAAAGCCTCCGCTTCAACTATTCACGGTTTGTGCTGACTAACCTTATGGGAATCTTCAAAGGGACACATTCTTTATGTATCCCAGGTTTCTCCAGCACATCATAAACTGTGAGCTGGATCAGGGTAAGCTTGTCTATGCAGCTGCTCTGTCTGCTCCCCAAATGAGGCTGACCATCTTCAAGATCTTGAAGAGAGTGTCTACCAACTACACTGGAAGAGATACCGCACTACTTCCAGGTATGATTGAGCCAATGGCTCCTGGTGACATCCCTGTGCACCCCACAGGTGATGAACCCACACCAGCAACTACCCTCACCATCCCAAATCTACCTTCTCCACCCATTACTGTTACATACCAGAGACGTCCCAAACGAACCCTTGTTCAATCTACTCTGATTGAACAAGCCCCTCCTCTTCAATCCAAAAAGGATAGAGTGGAACAAAGGGCTCCCACTCAGCCAGAGGTCCAACCATCCTTCACTATTGACCTCAATATGGGTCTTGAGTCTCCTCAGTCTCAGACCCATGAGCCTAAAACCCTAGCTGATAGCCCTCAGGGTGAGTCTCTATACTCCCCTGAGCAGCCACAAAGGGACAGCTCAAGGCCTTTTGACATTGATCAAAGTCCTGGGTCATTAGGTCTTCACTCCTTTTCTTTTACTGACCTTTTGACCGGAGCTGGTGAAGAGATTATGTCTCTTATAGGCAATGAAGTTGATCCACAACACCCTCTCAAGGATCAACAGAGCCTAGAGAGACCCCTTATCTCTAGCCCACACCAGCAAAGCCCTACTGAGGTGAGTCCCACTGATGTAGGGGGGACTCATGTAGATTCAGTTGCCACTACTGAAGGAGCCTCAATGGATCCTCAGGACAGTGGTAACGACAGTGAGACTAAATCTACGGCAACCATGCCCTTTGATGCCTCTGAAAGAGACATCATTGTGCAAGGGAAACCAGGGTGCCAAGAAACCAAATCTGGTGGTGAGGATGAACATACCAGGTATGTTACCTCATCTCCCCGTGATTCTTCACAAGAAGATGAGGGAAGTATGCAACTCACCATTCAAGACCTACTTTCTAAAGTCTCAAACCTTGAATCAAAGGTTAAGACTTTAGAGGATAGGTCTGCCACTCTGCAACTTGAGATTGAAACTCTCAAGGCCAAACTAGCTGAAAAACAGATTGAGAGATCTGTTAGGCATGTACCAGTTCAGGTCTCCTTGACCTCTTCTTCTAGCTCATCTAGCTCTCAGGATGATGCTACCAAAAAGGGGGAGAATGTTGAGAGACAAAGCCAAAGACAGGAAACCCAAAGTCAAGCTCTTACTTCTTTGAGCTCAAAGTATCCAATGCAACAAGCTGCCATCTTCCTGAGCCTCCTCCAGTTGTCTTTCAAGTGGATCAAAGGATGCTCCAGGATCTCAATAGGTTCTTCAACAAGTTCCTTTTGGAATCCCTCATAGAACAGCCCAGCCCAGATATGTCTGTGATTTACTTAGGAGCTCAAGAGCTTCAGAGGTTGAATGCACCTCCTACCACTGATGAGGAAGTTGGTCAACCTAAGGTCCAAGTGGAACCTGAGATTAACTTCGAAGGGGAAACTAGGACTGATGGCCCAGCAACCGAAACAGTTGGGACAGAAAGTGTATTTTCGAAGACTTCCGAAGCAGAATTTAAAGCTTCGGAAGAACAAGCTCAAACTTCCGAAGCTGATATTGCTGTTGCGGAAGGACTATTTTCTCTTTCCGATGATCTAATAGTCACAGATGCAATTCTGGAACTTGCATCTGAGGTTAATAGGGAGGACTTTCTCAGCCAACCATTGGCTTTAACATCTGCATTGACTCCAGCTCCCACCTCTACTACCCAACCTGAATCTTCTATCCAAGAACCCCCAAAGTCTAGCACTTCCGAAGACATAAAAGGCAAGAGGAAGATGACTTCAGAAGAGCTTCAGGAGGAAGAAAGGTTGGAGAAGCTCAAAAGGAAAGGTAGACTACCAACTGGGAAACTGTTAGCTGCAAGTACCAAAGCAGCTGCAGCCAACCAGGAGGCAGTCAACAATCGAAGAAGGGTAGAGGTTATAGACAGACTTGACAGTCTAGGGGCTGCAACTGAAGACGTACTCCTGCTACCATTAGAGGAGTTGATAGAGCTGGAAAAGGCAACCTTGCTGCTAAAACAACAAAAAGAAGAGGCTGCAAGGTTGGCCTTAGAAGAGGAAAGGCAGAAAAAGGAAAAGGAAGCTGATCTGCAGCTCAGGAGAGAAAGGATCACTTTCCTACTCTCCAGAGGATTCTCTCAAGAGGAGTTGTCTCCACATAACAGTGATACGATCTTATGGCTCTTCAACAAAGAGCAAGATCAAATGGAGAAGGAGAGAAAGAGAGCTGCAAGGGAGAAGCTTGTGGAAAAGAAGAAGAAAGAAGAAGAAGCTGGACTGTCTGCTGCCAAGAAGATAGGTGAGAAAGCCTGGATGAAGAGTTATCTCAAAGCTCACGGCTTCTCTGGCAGGCAGGTGGGTCCCATGTCTGAGAAGACTCTCCAGCGACATGTCAGTGACATCAAGGCTGACATTCGCGCGGGGAGAAGGAAAGAGATGTACAGAAGGGGACAGGGGATGACCTTCAAAGCAACCTCTCAACCCAAAATCCAAACCCAACCTCAACCTGAACCTATACCCTTTCACTTCCCAATCAAAACCGAACCCACTTCTGAACCATTCACCCCTGAACCTACACCATCACACCTACCAACCTCTTCACCTCAACCACCTAAACTACCCATCATCCAACCCAAAACCTTAGCCAGAACCCAAACTCCTCAACCTACCCAACAACCAATCAAACCGTCCCTTCAGCCTTCCAAACATCTCTCTATGGAGGAATTCAAGGCGGTCAAGACTAAGCTCATCAACTGTACAACTCTGAGCGACATCTCCTGTGAGGAGGATTAAGTCAACTTGACTTATGTTGATGGATCCTCAAGTTCCCTCACAAGAGATCAATTTCTTGATCTGCCCAGAGGAACTTTGGACCAAGCTGCAAAACTCCTTGGCCTCAATTCAGATACATTGAATGAGGAAGAAAAGAAGCTGAGGAGAAAGCTGGTGACTCTACTAGATACAAAGAAAGGAGACAGGGTACCAAGACAACCTCTTGCACCCAGAAAGAAGATCATCCAGTGGAGGTTCGAAGACTCTTCTCACAACTTTGTTGTTGAGAGAGAGAATGGAGAGCTCAACAGGCTGAGTGCCTCATCTCTGCTACACTTAAGCAGGTTTGACATTGCTGAGTTAGCAGAGAAACCATTCTCCAACCCTTCAAACTCCGATGTAGCTGCCCACATTAGAAATCATCTAGGCAACCTTCATATGGCCGAGCTTACTGCTAGAAGCAAGGTTGAAGAGGAGTTGAAACTGAGAGAGGAGGAGAAAAGGAAAGGATCAGCAACCAAAGGCAAAGCCTTTCTTCAAATGGTTGAAGGTCCTGAACTTGAGACCATAGTTAGATGGGAGTATGACTATAACTCCCGTCAACTAACTCTCTTCAGGGGGACACAACAGAGGGTACTTGTCATTCAAAGTGATAGACTGGATCTCCTAGCCACGAATGACTTGTACAACCTTCTCAGCACTACTTCCGGGAAGAACAGAGAGACAAACAAATATCTTTTGTCCCTGGTGCTAAAAGCTTTGAGAAGCAGAAATAAGTGAAGTTTTGGTAGCATCAGCCTAGGGGGAGTTTGTTGGATCTAGAAAGGCTGTTGCAACCAAAACTAAGTCACTTAGAAGATTTTGAGTACAACATACAAAGGACTTCCGAAGCTAAGTATGGAACTTCCGAAGGAAGAAGGAGCTCTTCTGAAGTCTAAGTGTAAAATGCACTTCCGAAGGAAAACTCCAACTTCCAAAGACAAAGAACCTACTTCCGAAGATCAAGACTTAGAGACAAAGATCTGAAGTCAACTTCCGAAGTACAAGAAGTCCTCAAAGCCTCGGAAGCATAGAAGCATCTTCCGAAGTATAAGTGGCTTCGGAAGAACTTGTTCTTCCGAAGCCAGTTAACCTTCGGAAGACACTCATATTATCCACTGCACATAAGTATGGCCTGTCTGACACTCCGCTGCAAATCTCTGAGATACTGCATGGCGTTTTCTCAAAAGCCATGTAGTTGACCATACTTTAATCCACTGTTTACCTTTTTATGTTAAGTACAGTTGCCATCTTTAGTTGGTGACAAAAGGTAAGTCATGGACATGTCATGACTACCATATCTTAGATAATACTTTATCTAAGATACCTTAACTATAGCATTGTAGTATATGCTTTAGTCTTTGGAATCCAGCTGGTATCAAGTATAACCGGCTGTAGGATCTAGTATATATAGTTTCTCATTGTAACTCTTGTTTCATGCATGTAAGTGTCTTGTAATCTTGAGTTGAGAAGTAATATATACAAGTACCTTGAAAATACATCTCTGCTTGTTCCTTTGATTACTTATTATATTACTATCAACTCTTGTTAAAGGCATTGCTTCATCTGATTTGAGTGTTATTATAAGCGAGTTTGAGAGAATCACAAGTGTTTAAGTGACAAACCCGATCCTGCAGAAATCAAATCTAATATTGAGTATTTGAATATCCTTAAATTTGATTTTAAAAGGGCAATAAAATGAAAAAAAAAGTTAGAGAAAATTATGTCCTTTTTAAAACATGAACACACCAATTATAGGGCTCAAATCAAAGATTTAATTTCCAAATTGATTGAGGCTCAGGCCCAGCTAGTAATAAGTGAGGCTAAAGCCAGGAAGCATGCTATTCAGAGCAAAACTTCCAAGCCATTATTGCATCATCCTCCCACTCAAAGATTTGTTATCAAAACAATGGTGGGTTGGGAACCAATAAAATCGCTCCACCAGATTCTTATGAGTCTATAAGACAACCCAGATGTGCGACTAAAGAGCAAGAGGTTCCAACTGTTGACCCACCATCTCATGAGTTGAAAAACGATGCAACTATGGAGACCATCACAGGGAAGGACCAGGTAAAAAAACCTATCCCCACCAGTGATGATCAACACCTAACCATCTAAGCCAGAAGAAACAGAGCTAAGGCAGCCAGAAAAACTGCCAACAAAGTGGTTGAGTACAAGCTAAAAATAGACCCAAAGCAAAAGTGTGTTTTCATTTCAGCCAGACTCCAGGTGGAGGGAAATTCTGATCCAGGAAAGGAGTGTAGTATCAGCACTCCTATCCTGCTAAAGGATTAGAAGTTGAAGGGGAAGACTGTTGTTGATGATAAGAAGTGTAAGAAACAACAAACTTCACATCCCACAAAAGTTAACATTGAATGCATAATGTGTGGTCTGCACAACCACATGGCTAAAGATTGTTACTACAATCCTACAAGCACACATTATGCAAATAATGTTAAGAAAGAAGGAGTCAAATAAGGTTTCACATTTGGACCTTATCACATGGTCCAAGTGATGAGGAAAAGAAAGCTTGTTTCCAAAGCAAATTTGCTTTCAGTAGAAACTCATTCTTCTGAAAGGAAAATAGCTTCGGAAGACAAGCCGGAGAAAATACAAAAGAACAAAAGGGTTCCTTTGAAACCTTTCGAGAAGAAAACTGCTTCAGAAGAAAAGGTGGTGAAAGCTTCTTCTGAGAAGAAAGAAGCCTCGAAAGTATGCCATGTTGCTCAAGCTTCATCAAGCTCATCTACACTGATCAGCCAAGGGATGGAATGGAAGACCAGAAAAGATGTTGCAACCCAAACCACTTCTTCCCAAACATCTATTGAACCCTCATGCATACAATTTGGTTCAATTAATGTCATCCTTATTGGAAGAGCCCAAGACCAACAAGGCTTGGGTTAATAACTAACCTTTTCACCTTATGCGCAGGGACATCCACATGACAAGAATGACAACGTGTGGATTGTAGAGAGTGGTTGCTCCAGACACATGACTGGGGATAGATCTCTTCTTTAACAATTTCAACATTTTGATGGAGAACCTGTTCAATTTGGAGGTGAGCACAGAGGATACATTTCTGGTAGAGGAAGTGTATCCAATGGCAAGTTAAAGGTCCACAAAGTAAACTATGACCAAAAGCACCAGATGCTTTTCACAGAACCTGAGTGCATTATCCTCAAACCCGGGATGACAATTCCTCAGGAATTGGTACTTCTTAGATCTCCCAAGAGAGGAGATATGTATAAGTTGGATATGAACAATGCTTCCCCACTAGGTGAAGTATCATGCTTTCTTTCCAAAGCTAATGGTGATGAGTCAACTCTGTAGCATAAACGAATGTGTCATGTTAATTTTAAAACCATGAATAAATTGGTCAAAAATAACTTCGTACATGGTGTGCCTAAAAAGGAATTTATTTGTAAAGATAACTATGTTGCATGTCTGAAAGGAAAGCAACATAGAGTATCTCAGAAATCAAAAGAAGTTAACTCTATCACCACTCCATTACACTTACTTCACATGGATCTATTTGGTCCCACAAGTATAATGAGCATTGGAAGGAAATCATATTGCCTTGTGATTAGTAATGATTTTACTAGATTCACATGGGTATTCTTTTTAAGAACTAAAGATGAAACTACTAAGACTTTAAAATCTTTTATCCTTAAAATAGAAAATCAAATTGATCACAAGGTTAAGATTATTAGGAGTGATCAAGGGACGGAGTTTAAAAATCAAGTTCTTGACTCATTTTATAACTCAAAAAAGGATTACCAAACAATATAGTGATCCTAGAACTCCTCAACAAGATGTTGTTGCTGAGAGGAGAAATAGGATACTTGTTGAGGCTGCTAGAACTATGTTGGTTGATTCAAAGCTGCCTCTATGCAGGACCGTTTAAGGGCTTAAACACAATTACAACACAACAACACAATGCGGAGATTAACTAAACTTTAATCAAACAGTGAACTGGGTAACCAAAGGTGATACAAAGAACACAAGTAAATCAAGAGACAGAACAAGAGAGTATGGGTTTCAAGGAGGCAGTATATTGCTTTCTCAAGTTCTTTTACAAGTGTTACAAAGCATAAAGAAAAGATACAAGAACTTGAAATACTTATACTACAACCTACAGCCGGCTATACTTTGAAAGCCAGCTGGATACAATTGACTAGACACTAACAAAATCAATTGTAGGATCAAAAGGCATATCTGCCTTTTGACCTTGTGACTATGACATGCCATAGCTCACATCCTTATACATTACAAAAAGGATAAAGTACATAAAGTGGAAAGTTACAACTCAAGACCTCAATGTACAGTTACCAAAAGCAATGCCCTTTTCACCAACTCATGTAAGTTGGTGACTTTACAGAGATGCAGCGGAAAGGTGCTTTATGGAACAGTACATCAGATAAAGCATGTGTACTAAAAGTCTTCGGAAGAAATCTGTCTTCATAGGTTGAAGCTTCGGAAGACTTTGTCTCTGAAGCTTCGGAAGACTTCATGTTTGGCTTCGGAAGATATTGGTCTTGGCTTCGGAAGATTTTACACTTAGAGTATTTTCTAATGCTTTGTGTAAAACTTCCGAAGCATTCTTCACTTCAGTACTTAGTGCATGTTGCTGAGACACTTAGGCTGTTTTGGGTTGCATCAGACTTCAGGAATCCTTACAAACTCCCCCTAGGCTGATGCTACCAAAACACTTGGAAGATCTTCAAATGTTGGTAGTCTTCAGTACAATCAGGACCATTCCTTTCTTCATGAGATGGTCAGGATCATCAAGACTCTCATAGTATCTTCTCATCTCAAAGAGATCATGCAGAGGTAAGTTGATTATGTCTTGCCATGAGTAGACATTCTCAACACCTTGATCTCTGATAACAGTCCATCTTTCTGGATTGGTAGAGTAAGTCCAGGACAAGATGGGTGTCTCACTAGTTAGAGGAGCCACTTGAATAGGAGTTGATTGGGCTGCCTCATCATGCACTTCCTCAGGTTGATCTGATTCAGCCTGAGGTGCAGAGGTAGATGACTTTGGCTTCTTCTTCTTAGTCTTTGGTTTAGAAGCCATCCTCTTCTTCCTCTTGGATGTCTTTAACTGAGAAGACTGGTCTGCAGCACCATGTTGATCATCAGTGTCTTTCTCAGTTGGGTGTTCCTCCCTCACAGGTTCAGAAGGAGAGGGAGTTTGACCCTGCCTAGGATCAGAAGATGAAGCTTGCTGAGGCTCAGCTGGAGGTGCTGGTTGAGGTGTCTCTGGTTGTTCAAACTTGACCTCCACTTCAGGTGGGACTTGACTTGGAAGAGAGTGCAAGTCAATGAGTTCTCCACTTTTAATCTTCTGCTTGATCACCCTAATATGCTCATCCATAGTGGATAGAGACATGGGGCCAAGTCTCCTTCCGGAGAATCCATACAGCTTCAAGAAGCTCACCATTCTTTGTCTGTCAGCAGACTTCTTTGCATTCTTTTGAATGATGGCTCTTGACTTTGCAGCTTCTTCCCTTAGCTTCCTTTTAGTTGTCTTTCTTTCCTTGACTAACTCAAGCTCAAGTTGCTTTAGATACTCGAACTCAATGAAGTCATAGGACAAGGGAAGAAGTGCATCTGCCTGATAGAAGCCTGTGGCACTCAGGTAGTTGATCATCTTGATCCTATCTTCTTCTTTATCTACCTGAGGTTCTTGTGGAGCCACATCTTCCTGTGCAGGACTTTCTTGAACTGGTGAGAGAGTGGGAGCATGCTTGTAAAGTCTTTTCTGTCTCTTCTCCTCTTTGAGTTGGAGAAGTATCATTGCATCCTCTTTCTCCTTCAACTCTCTTGACACTTCCCTGTCAGCCAGTTCATTTAACTCTTCTAAGGGGAGGGAGATGATTTCATCAATGTCATAGTTCCTGGTCTGTAAGTAGGTAATCCTGACTGCCCTTAACTCATCATCTTGAGTATTTGGTCTGGGAGCAGCCCTGATTGCAGCTTGCATGAAGCTAGATGACCCAGTGGAACTTTCTCCCCTTAGTCTCCTTTTCTCTCTCTCTCTCTTCCTCCTCAATTTCCTCAGGAGTCATTATCCTTTTCCCTTTGTCACCAACAGACCTTTGTGACTCAGGGTGGATTGAGGCTTGGCCTTCATTGCTTGGAGTAGCTTCCATGCTCTGGCCAGAGAGAGGCTGAGAAACACCTTCACCAGCAGGTGTCTCAGATGGAGTTTGGACCTCTGCAGCAGTTGTTGATGATGAGACAGGGGTCTCAGGTTCTGCCACTGGGCCTTCAGTCAAGGTTTCCCCTATGAAACTAATCTTAGGGTCCACCTCAACATCCAGTTGACCGATGACATTGCCTGATTCCCTAAGTCTCCTTCTTAGAGTAAACTCTGCAAGGATCCTGTCTTGGATTCTTTGAGCCAGCCTGTCAGCTTGTCTTGAATTGCTTGGATTGACAAGTGGCAAGTTGACTAAATCCAGTCTTTCATAAAAGCTCAGGCTTTGGAATTGAAAAACTTCTTGTTGGCCTTGAACTCTTTGAAGTATAAGGGCTCTCCTGTCATCATCATACCTCCACCTTATGATGTGATTGCCAGTTCCTAGTGGTGGAGATGAGACAGCCCTTGGTATACCTTCCTCAAAGAGACTCCTGATGAGAGAGTCTATAGAGTCCACATTAATGTGAACTTGAGGAAGTTGCTGAGAATGCACAACAGCAAGTGAGGATGGTGAGTCCTCTATGTCCATTCTCTCTGAAGAACTCCCAGGTTCTGTGGTTGTAACAACTTTCTCCCCCTTTTTGGTAGCATCACCCACTTGCATAGGTGAGCTGGAGGATAAGTCAATCACTTCCACAGGTTCTTGTGTTCCTGGTTGAGCTCTCCTTAAAGGTCTCCCAGCTAGTTTTTCCTGCAGATATGAAATCTGGAGTTGCTGATCATTGACCCTGTTTTGCAGGGTAGTCACCTGAGATTCCAAGTGACTAACCTTAGAGACTAAATAGGTGCATGTTTTTGACAGTTTTTGCACCTTTAGTCTCAAATTCCCCTCATCTTCATCAGAAGATTCATTGGGGGATGAGATGATTGGACCAAAGTCCTCTCTCTCACCACCAGCTTGAGTTTCTTGGCTGCTGGTTTTCCTCTGCTCACTGGCAGCCTCAGTTGAGATGCCAATGGGCTGAGTTGCCATGGTTGAGGTCTTAATGATGTAATCACTTTCAAAAGTGAGAGCCTCTTCCATATGGACATCCTGAACAGGTTCAGAAGTGTCCACCTCAGTAATAGGTGACTGATGGGGGATAGACTGAGGAGAGTCAGAGGTACTCATCTCTCTTTGAGTAGGGGAGGAGAAGAGAGACTCATGGTACTCACTGAATCCTAAGTCTTCATCAGTGTAAAAGGATAGGTTGGGAATTGGTTGGTTGAGATCCAAAGGCTGGGGATGGTAGCTGTCCCCTGAAGGTTGTTCACTTGAGTGTTGAGACTCAGAGTGAAGGCTTAAGGTTGTTGGGCTATTGAGCTCATCAGGGTGAGCTTGAGGAACCTCAGCCCTGATAGGTGAAGTAATGGGAGTGGTTTGCTCCTCAGGAGAAGTGGGAGCTCTAGTGTCCACTTCTTCCTGTAAGGTTGAGTATTTGGGGGCCTGCACAGACTCAATAGCCTGAGCAGGGGTTCGTTTGGATTTTCTTTGGTAGGTGAGGGTGATTTCTGGTCTTTTTAATGGTAGGGACAAAAGAGGTGTGGGTTCAACACTAGCTTGTGTTGCTAGGTTGTCACCTTGAGCAATGAGCTCTAACATTTTTGGGACTAGGGCTGTTTCTACCCCAGAGAAGCCTACAGTTGGCTTCTTCATTATTTTAAAGATGCCGGGCTTCATCTGTCCCAATTTAAGAATATTACCTGTTTCCCTCAACTGTGAGCCCAGTTCACAGTTGAGAATGTGTTGAACATATCTAGGAAACATGTAATACTCTAAGGAGTCTAAGTTTGCAAGTAAATTAGTATAAACAAATTGTGAATACCTGAACTTGACCCCCTGAACCATTCCATGAACTATAAAGGAGAGATCCTCAGGAATCTGGTCCCATCCACCATGCTTGTTTGACAAGCTGTGGATAACCACATGGAGCAGGAATTTCCATTGGGATGAGACCTTCCCTTTCCTAAAGGTCTTTACAGAGAAATCTCCCTCATAGCCCATCTGCCCCAAAAGAATGATTAACAGCTTCTTTGGGAAGGACACCTCACCTTCTTCATCATCCAGCTGCAGATGTTGGTTAATGATGGCCGGAGTGATGAAGATTGTCCTCCCTTGCACTGTGGCAGACAGTGCCTTCTCCCCATCCATAATGACCTCTTGGCAGGTCTTCCAGAATTCAAGCAAGTGATCCTCATATAGAGTAGGATCAATGGTCAGGGAGGTGAAGTATTTGACAGAGTCAAGAATTGGCAAATCTCTGAGAAACTTGCATCTTTCTCAGAGCTTAACAGAGCAACTTGATTATGTTGCCTGTGTAGTTGCATGGAGAAATCAGGGTTGTTTCTGCGGTTAAGGTTGGCCATTTCAGAAGCTTAAGGGTGAAGAAAGGTAGAAAGCAAAGGCGGTTTAGAGAATTAGGTTAGAGAAACAGTAGAATTGAGGAAGATAGTGGGAAAGAGGGGGAACCGTTGGGTATTTATATGAAAAGGGATTTGAACCAAAGTTAATGAAAGAGGATAAACTTTGAAATCCGAAAGTCGGTCCCACCTCTGAAAAGGTAGTTTACTTTTGCTCAAAAAGTAGTTTTCTTGGAATTCGAAAAGCTTCCGAAGTTTATTTGTCTTCGGAAGTTTTGATTGAAAAAGCTTCCGAAGCTAAAATGGCTTCGGAAGATTTTCCTGAGAGTCTTGAAGATTTATGCTTCGGAAGAGAAATAAACCCTTGAATGCTTTGTATAGAAATAAACAAAGCTTCCGAAGGTTAATTTTGCTTCGGAAGGAAAAGGTCCTTAAAAATAAATAAGTGTCTGAGATAAGAATTTTAAGCTTCGGAAGATGAATTTGACTTCTTCCGAAGGTAAAATCTCTTAGACAGTTATTTATTTTGAAGACATGTTTTTCTTCCGAAGATAAAATTTTATCTTCCGAAGTATCAAAAATTTTCAAGAATCTAAGGAAAGTCTTCAAAAAGAATTTTACATCCAAAGAAAACATGAGCTTATGAAAGTGATGAACTAGACAACTTAGGACACACATATTTTAAGAAGAAATAATTAGAATTAGTTTTAAGAAAAAGTCTACTCAAAGTTAATCATCCCAATAGCTGATATCAGATACTTAAATCTCTGTTCATCAAAAGCTTTGTGAACAGATCAGCATATTGTTCATCTGTATGAACTTTGACTAGTTTAATTAATCCTTTTTCATAGTTATCTCTTATTAAATGATACCTGATGTTGATGTGTTTGGTCCTTGAGTGCTGCACAGGGTTCTCAGTGATAGAGATAGCACTATTGTTGTCTATGTGGATAGGAGTCTCTTTGAAGTTAAATCCATAGTCCAGCATCTGATTTTGAATCCAAAGCACTTGAGCACAGCAGCTTGCAGCAGCAATGTATTCAGCCTCAGCAGTTGATGCAGACACACAGGATTGTTTCTTGCATTGCCATGAGACCACCCTTCCACCAAGGAATTGACATCCCCCAGATGTAGACTTTGCAGTCATATTGCAACCACCATAATCACTATCTGTATAGGCATACAGATTGAAATTTGGATTCTTTGGATACCATAGACCAAGTGTTGAAGCACCTTTGAGGTATCTTAAAATCCTTTTCACAGTGATTAAGTGAGACATCTTAGGGTTGGCTTGATATCTTGCACAAATACATGTAGCAAACATGATATCAGGCCTGCTAGCTGTAAGATACATAAGAGACCCAATCATAGCCCTGTATAAGTGCTCATCTACACACTCCCCCTCAAGATCTGGACCAAGGGAGTGGTTTCTGGCTATGGGTGTCTTAGCAATCTTACAATCAGTCATGTTGAACCTCTTGAGTATGTCTTGAACATACTTTGACTGACTTATGAAGATGCCATCTTCAACCTGCTTCACTTGAATTCCCAGAAAGAAGTTGAGTTCTCCCATTGAACTCATCTCAAATCTGTCTTTCATCAGCTTCTCAAAGTCTTTGCAGAGCTTTGGATTAGTTGAACCAAAGATGATGTCATCTACATATACTTGAACCAGCAATAAGTCATTTCCCTGTCCTTTGATGAAGAGAGTTCCATCTATAGTACCTCTCCTGTATCCATGCTTACAAAGATACTCAGATAGTGTCTCATACCACTTCCTGGGTGCCTGATGCAGCCCATAAAGAGCTTTGTCAAGCTTGCAGACATAATCAGGATGATCAGGGTCTACAAAACCAGGTGGCTGTTTGACATAAACCTCCTCATCAATCACTCCATATAAGAAAGCACACTTTACATCAAGTTGGTAGACCTTGAAGTTCTTGGATGCAGCAAATGCCAGGAATATCCTAACAGCTTCTAGTCTTGCTACAGGAGCAAAGACATCAGTGTAGTCAATCCCTTCTTCTTGTGTGTATCCTTGAACAACTAGTCTTGCCTTGTTCTTGATGATGATTCCTCTATCATCCTTCTTGTTTCTAAAAACCCATTTGGTTCCAATGGTAGTCTTCCCATGAGGAAGAGGACAAAGGTTCCAAACTTTCTGCCTTTTGAATTGAAGCAGCTCTTGTTGCATAGCTTCAACCCAACTTCCATCCTTTAGAGCTTCATCAACTTTCTTGGGCTCTATCTGAGATAAGAAACAAGAGTGAAGACAAACATTTGCTTCATGGGTTTGTCCTCTTGTTCTTACCCCTGTGACAACATCTCCAATGATGTTTGTGGTGGGGTGAGACTTGTGGATCCTTAGCTGAGGGATCACAGCAAGTTGTTGAGAAAGATCTAAATTTGAGAAATTTAAATCTGGTCTGGAAGATTCACCCTCCACATTATCACACTTATCAAGATTAACTTGATCCAATGAGTGTGAGACATCATTGATGTTGTCATCTATGGTATGGTTATTAGCATCAAGAAATTCCTGATCACTATCACCATCACCATTGTTGTCTTCTACAAGTGAGGTGTCTTTATCTGGTTGAGAGGCCTCTGAGCTGGAATTTGAAGGCATGCCAGATGTATCAGCTGAATTTGTCATTGTTGTGCTGATAGAAACCTCATTTGCTGAAGTAGTTCCAACTGGAGCTGAAGATGTATGAGTTGAAGGTCTTCCTAGCTCAAATCTTGGATCAGGATCACCTGTATTTAGATTTTCTGCAGATCCTGAAACATGCTCACAAGATTTGTTAAAACAGTTGGTAACTAAATCAAGATCAAACAGCCAATCCGGACCAGAACCAGCCACACAAGGAGTGTGCTCATTGAAAGTCACATTGGCTGACTCCTCAACAATTCTAGTTCTGAGATTGTATACTCTATAAGCTTTAGCTTGAGAAGAGTATCCAATGAAATGTCCATCATCTGATTTCTCAGCAAACTTGGCAATTTGATCTTTGGTATTCAAGATGGTGCAGGGACATCCAAATGACCTGAGAAAACCAATGAAAGGTTTCCTCTTGTGCCAAAGTTCATAAGGAGTCTTACCATGTGTCTTAACTACTAAAACTCTGTTTTGCACATAGCAAGCAGTATTAACTGCCTCTGCCCAGAAGGTGATAGGCAGTTTAGAGTCAGACAACATAGTTCTTGCAGCTTCAATAAGTGTCCTGTTTCTCCTCTCAGCAACTCCGTTTTGCTGAGGAGTCCTGGGAGCACTATATTGTCTTGTAATACCTTTTCATCACAAAATGTATCAAGGATTTGGTTCTTGAATTCAGTTCCTTGATCACATCTTATGGTTTTGACCTTGTGATCACATTGATTCTCAACTTTTAAGATGAAATTCTTCAGAATCTCAGGGGTTTCATCCTTAGTTCTAAGGAAGAAGACCCAAGTGAATCTTGTAAAATCATCTGTGATCACCAGACAGTAAGAGGTCCTTCCTAAACTCATTACACTGGTGGGGCCAAAGAGATCCATATGTAACAAGTGTAGGGGAGTAGTGATGGAGTTCTTTTCCTTAGGCTTGTGAGATACCTTGTGTTGCTTCCCTTTCAGGCATGCAACACAATGATCATCACTGTAAACTCTTTCTTTGGCATTCCAGTTACCAGATCATGTTTAATTAATTTATTCATGTTCTTAAAGTTTACATGGCACATTCTTTTATGCCATAGGAAAGACTCATCACTATTTGCTTTAGATAGAAAGCATGAAACTTCTCCAGAGGGAGATGTTTCTTGCAAATCCATCTTGTACATGTTCCCTTTCCTGGGGGCTCTGAGCAGGATATGCTCATGAGGAATGACCACACCAGGCTTGAGAACAATGCACTCATGCTCAGTAAAGAGCATGTTATGACTCTGATCACAAAATTGGGATACACTCAGAAGATTGTACCCAAGCTCCTTAACAAAGTTTACCTTCTCAATGCTGAGCTTACCATTTGTGACCTTGCCCCTTCCAGAAATGTAACCACCTTCATCTCCTCCAAAAGCAACTGGTCCTCCATCAATTCTCTCAAAATTATGGAGTAGAGACCTATTGCCTGTCATGTGCCTGGAACAGCCACTGTCAATTATCCAGACATTCCTGTTTGTCTTGAGCTGTTCCTGCACAAAGAAAATGATTAGTTACATTTGGAAACCCAAGCCTTACTTGTCTTGGGCTCATTAATAGTAATAGAAGGTAATGCAACAGTAATAGATCCTATGGTTGTACTATGGGGATCTTCAGCTGTTGATGGAGAAACCTCAGTCATTTGGTCTTTCTTAGACTTCCACACCACCTTTGGAGTCTTGGACTTGACCTTCAAAACCTTAGAAGCTTTTGGAACTTCACAAGTTTTGATGACTGATCCTTCGGAAGAATCTACAGTCACTGCAGCAGACTTCAGTGCTTCGGAAGAACTCCTTTCTTCCGAGACCAATTTGCTTCCGAAGGTAATTTTCCATTTACCTTCTTCTTGATTTGGAGCTTCCGAAGGAAACAGACTTTCCTTCCGAAGCTTGAGACTTCTTGAGACTCTTTGAAGTCTTTGTTTTGGTCATGTGGACAGTACTTTTAGGATTGTATGGGCAATCCTTAGCAATGTGAGAAGTACTTTCACACATAAACACAACATTTTCTTCTTCAAAGAAGTCTCCTTTGAGAGCAAGACTGGCTTTGGTCACATCCCTTCTCCACCTTCATCTTGGTAGATGCTGAGACAGTTCCTTTGGGCTGTGAACTGTTCTTGGAGTTTGATGGTCCAGGCTGTGCAGCAGTGGTACACAGCAGCTCAGTCTTCTTCTTGGCACTGAGATGATTTGAACAAGAACCATGACTCTTAGCTGAGGAGTCTTGGTTGATGTCTTCAGTCCTTACTACTTTGAAACCTGCAGAGATAAAAACTTGTTTCTGCTTAGCATCAAAAGTAGCCTTGATTTCTTGAGCCTTCTTTGCTTTCCTTTTGCTCTTCCTGATCAAGTTCTTTCTTTGGACTTGGTCATCACAGTTGATTTCTTCTCCTCAGAAGGATAGTGGCCCTTGGAAGAATCCTCTTCTTCACTCTTCTCAGAGGAATTCTTCACTATCACTTCTTCATCATCCTCACTTATAGGATCTATGAGAGGAAGCTCATCTTCACAAGTTCCACACCTAGGAGATCTTACAGACAAGATTGTGTGTGGAGGAGCTATCTCATTTGATCCCAGTCCCTGTCTATTTTGATAACAAACCTTGTTGTGCAGGGATGAGGATATCATGTTCTTGAAGGTCTCTTCTTCAAGAACACTCTTCTCTGCCTTGGCTTTGCTGATCACAAGCTCAGCCTGGCACTCAGTTAACTTAGTGATGAGATCTTGGATCTGAGTTCTAAAATCTGTATGTTCATGTTAGTACTGAATTTTCTTCTCCAAGTCCTCTATCTTTAACTTGTAATCATTTTCAGACTTTCTAAATCAGATTTTAATATGTTTAATGACTCAAGATCAGATCTCATCTCTAGGTTGTAGGACCTGTATCTATTTACTTTAGCAATGCATTCAGGGGAGCAAAGATGTTCCAATACCTTGGCTTCATCATGGTCAGCCATCAGTGCTTGGTTTGGAGAAGCATCCTCCACCTGAAAACTCCAGTCAAAGCCTCCCTCTTCAACAGCAACAGCAGCATGTTGCTTTGTCTTCTCAGCCTGAGGAGCTTTGTCAGTAAAGTTTGGTCTGGGTTGTGTTTGGCCCCCATTTGCTTTAGGTGCCTTACACTCCCTAGCAAAGTGACCCATAAGGTTACAGTTGTAACACTTAACTTTGCTTTTATCCAGCCCAAACTTACTACTGGTAGCATTGCTTGGAAATCTTCTTCCTGTCCTCTTGTAGAACTTCTTGGCTCTGTGAGTGAGGAGAGCCATCTGCTGAACTATCTCCATGTATTCCAGGTCATCTGGATGGATACAGTCCAGGTCTTCAAGAGTGAAAAGATAATTCCCACAGCTTTCATCTGCAGACACAAAGGCTTGAGAAGAACTTGTCTCTTGGAATGGGCTTCCTTGAGTAAAGTTCTCCCTTGGGTCTCCGGGAAGGTGATGAAAGGACCCTTTTGTGAGTTGTCAGGGTAGCATATGAGATGATGTTGGGGTTCTATGCTGTCCCTTTCAACCACATGAAGGGCTGAACCCATTTGATTGTTGGAGTTGCCAGATGAACCTTGCATGTTCATCTCCATCTGGTATCCACTGAGAATCCCATACAACTCTGTAAGAGTAAGAGTCTTAAGGTTCTCAGTCCTCTTGATCACCACACAATAGTGTGTCCATTGCCTAGGAAGTGAGGACATGAACTTCCTTACAATGTCCCTGTTCTCAAGAGGAACTCCTCCATCCACTAGGGTATCCACAATCTCAACATACCTGAAGTATTGTTGGGTCATGGTTTCACCTGCTTTGAAGGTGAAATTTTCAAACTGCTGCTTCAGAAGATCTTTCTTGTTCTCCTTGGCTTCAGAGGAGCCTTCATACATCAGCTTCAGTGCATCCCACAGCTGTTTGGCTGTCTTGCACTTCTTAAAACCTCTGTATACAGAGTTTGGGAGAGCAGTCTGAAGAGCAGTCATGGCCTTCCTGTCAATCTCTACTCTTTTTCTATCTTCATCTGAGTAGTTGGCCACATCTTTAGGAATCATACCAGCACCAGTAGCAGAGGGGGTGCTGGGTATGGAAAGGTCCATTCTCAACAGATTCCCACATTCTTGAATCAAGAGACCTGATGAAGCCTTCCATCCTCATGCACCAGGTGTCAAAATCATCAAGAGTGATCAGTGGGGATTTGTTCATGGTTCCAGTCTCCATATCAGTCTTTGAGATGGAAGCCATTTGAAGAGTTTAGCTTTTGTGTGTGTGAGGGATCTTAAGATGGTTAGATCTTATATCAAGAGCCTGGAAAGCTCTGATACCAATTGCAGGACCGTTTAAGGGCTTAAACACAATTACAACACAAACACAATGAGGAGATTAACTAAACTCTAATCAAACAGTGAACTGGGTAACCAAAGTGATACAAAGAACACAAGTAAAGCAAGAGACAGAACAAGAGAGTATGGGTTTCAAGGAGGCAGTATATTGCTTTCTCAAGTTCTTTTACAAGTGTTACAAAGCATAAAGAAAAGATACAAGAACTTGAAATACTTATACTACAACCTACAGCCGGCTATACTTTGAAAGCCAGCTGGATACAATTGACTAGACACTAACAAAATCAATTGTAGGATCAAAAGGCATATCTGCCTTTTGACCTTGTGACTATGACATGCCATAGCTCACATCCTTATACAATACAAAAAGGATAAAGTACATAAAGTGGAAAGTTGAAGACTCAAGACCTCAATGTACAGTTACCAAAAGCAAGGCCCTTTTCACCAACTCATGTAAGTTGGTGACTTTACAGAGATGCAGCAGAAAAGGTGCTTTATGGAACAGTACATCAGATAAAGCATGTGTACTAAAAGTCTTCGGAAGAAATCTGTCTTCATAGGTTGAAGCTTCGGAAGACTTTGTCTCTGAAGCTTCGGAAGCCTTCATGTTTGGCTTCGGAAGATATTGGTCTTGGCTTCGGAAGATTTTACACTTAGAGTATTTTCTAATGCTTTGTGTAAAACTTCCGAAGCATTCTTCACTTCAGTACTTAGTGCATGTTGCTGAGACACTTAGGATTTTTTGGGTTGCATCTGACTTCAGGAATCCTTACATATATACATATATATATATATATATATATATATATATATATATATATATATATATATATATATATATATATATATTGGGTTACATTTATAATTCATACAAAATTAGTCTACATAAAGACTATTACAGCATATCATGTAACCTTATTACAAAAGTGTCAAATAACTACTTCATTCTTTAGTAATAATGGATGTACGCATCCACTATTATGCTAAGATCATACATATTCACAGATAATTTGACACATGTCTTTCCTATCACTTCACCCCATCCATTGTAAACATCAAAGGCAAACATAACACTGTTAGTAATTCTGATTAGCTGAAAAAGCATACTCAAAACGATCAACAAAATGTTGTGTAAGGCCCCGATCCCGAGACACTTACAGTTGGACCATCATCGCACATAAAATATAAAGTATTCATTTACATCTATAAAAAACATCGCAGCGGAATAATTTAAAACCATCTCATATATTAATGATTGCTTTTACAAAATAATACACCATTGTTAATAGTTATAAAATATTATCGTTGCATTACATCACAAAAGCATTATAAATATGGATGCCATCCAAAATAAGCTGAGTAGCTGCCTCGTGCCACCCTCAGCAATGCTCACCTGCGAACTGGAAACACATAAAAGTCAGCGTTGCTGAGTGAGTTCTAGTTTGATAATAAAACATATTTGACTTTTATTAAAACTGTTCTTTACTTTCGTACGTGATCACGCATTATACATACACATAGATAATATCATTATTATCTTCCTTTACTGTTCATCACATACTTTCTTTAGCCCTTTCCTTCTTTATCACATTATTTTTTTATCACAATCTGGATCAGTGTCACCAGCTATGCCCCAAACAAATGGGGTATTGGGCAGAAGTTTATAATTGACTTCCACATTGCACATAGCCTAGCACTAGCACCGGGGTAAACGACAAAGATCCCAACTGTATACTACACCCCAACATTATGCATAACTCGGGTACTGGGCTGAAAATCATAAATCACTTCCACACTGCATATAGTCTGGCACCAGCACCGAGGTGGGTAATCATTATAAACCACTGTATACTACACCCCCAACATTATGCATAACTCGAGTACTGGGCCGAAGATCATAAATGACTTTCACACTACACATAGTCTAGCACCAGCACTAAGGTGAGTAATCACTATAAACCATGAACCACACTGTTGGTCAGTCACAAAGACTGGAACCCCTGCGTGTATCCTTAAGGGTTAGCTAAACCATACACAGTTGCGCTTATGACATTTTAGAGCCGTGCACCTTCATACATTTTGCTTGCAAACCTTTCATACTTTCATTCGTTCATTGATGCATGCATTCATTCATCATGTTCCTCTTTTTATTATCTTCCACTTTACGTTACATAATACTTTTATTTTATTCATTAACATTCAACGTAAAGCCACGGGAAAATAACCACACATATTAAGGAACATCAACATAAACATACAAACATCACCAAGCTACGACACCATCATACATACATAACATACATCATACATACCATCATGCATAAACATCAATCATACATCATCAACATGCCCATAATAATGTCTATGACCTCAAAGGTCAACTTACACGAACCTCCGGGAACCTCCCTAGTCAAAACCTCCGGGACCAGTCGCATGAGCCCTAGCTGATGCAGAATGCAGTTCTTCCCGAACCCTAACTGCAATTTTCGGCCTCCAAGCCCTCCCAAACCTGTTCTAAGCTCAAATCAACCATCCTAAACCTTAGAAACACCTACCACAACACCAATAAAGCACAACCAAGCCCAAAATCAAGCCCCACTCGAATCACACACAAACACATACACATGGGTTCAACACACACTTCAAAAACGGGTTTTACTATGTGTTCCAGCCCCAAATCAGTTAAAAACATGTAAAAGAGGGGTCCTAGAACTCACACAAACAACCCCGTCGAGTAGAGCTTCAATCCAACCTGCTACACCTCTACTTTCGTGCTCGAAACCAAGAAAACCAAAGCTTGAACTCTCTTTTCTCCCTCTCTTCTCTTTATGGCTGAAATTCTAAGTGTGGGGGAGGAGAGTGGGATGCCCTTCCCCTCTTAATCCCCCACTCTTCCAACCTTCTCCCGTTTTGGCAAGTTTGGTCCATCGACTTTGGGTTTTATTTCTTCTCTTTCTTTTGTCGGCTTCAAAGAAAATAACCGGGTGTAACATGTTGGTGAGAACATAGGTTTAGTGACCAAACATAATATATTGACGCCACAATAAGATTACAACCAAACCTACTTATAAGCCAAGTGATTTATAACTGTCACAATACAAATCACAAAATCAAATAATATAGCAACACAACACTTATCCTGTTGGTGTAGAATCGTAAGTAGCGCTACCTATATTAGCAGATGGTTCCTCATCCGAATTAATGGTTACAGTTTATGAGAATGACAGTATATGTCAAAAAGTCTTATATATTAGCATCAATCTCAAAACAGTCTGTTTTTCCCCTAAAACTCATAAATGTAAAAATGGAGCTATCAATCTCACCTTATTTCTAGTAAAAATGTCAAATAATTTCTATAAAATAATTATTTGTTAGAATAAAACTAATTTCTTTAAAATTTTCAGCACTTTAATTAGTTAAGATAAAATTCCAAATTAATAGCTACTGATTTCCTAAAATTATCAAAAAGCAGTATAAACACTCAAAATCCTAAATTATCTTATAAAATTTCATATCAATAATTCTAATAGGTTCAAATGGATCGATCTGTGATTGTTATTAAGCAATTGACAATAATATGAACAACGTAATCAACACAAACAAATATCAGAAAAGTTCATAGAGTTTCGATTGATATTAGAAGGATTATAAAGTGCAATTGACAGAATATGAATATCTAAAATCTAACCTGTACAAAACAAGCAATCCTATTTATACTAATAACAAGAAACAAAAGGAACATATATTTACATAATAAGCCCCTATACTATGACAAAACTAATCTAAAGACTAAAATGCTAATCTTTCTAGGGTTCCAACAATACTCCCCCTAAGATTTGCATTTGTCTTCAGCAAAAGAAATCTTTTGGTTCTTCTTTAATCTTGAACATCGTCTTCTCTTTGAATCACTCTAGTTCTCGAAGAGCTTTCTTGATAGAAGACTTGAACTTCTCAGCTAAAATCCCTTGCTCAGGCTTGGAGTCATTTGTCTTTATATCCATTGCTTCCATCACCAACAATGTTTCTTTTTTTAATCCTACAATACCTACATTTGCATACATCTCTATTGGCTTTGGATTCTCTTTGGTGTATATCTCTAACACTCCTTTGCTGGAAATTCTCATAAACTCTATATCTTTAATGTCTTTCTTCACAATATTAGCATATGCCATTGCTTTCCTCAAAGAAATTCGCTCCATGGCTGCATTCATCACTTTGATTATTGTCATAAAGTACTTTCTATCATTTTCAGCTTCAACAGATGACACTTGCTCAAATCTTTGATTTGACAAAAATGATATGTAACTTGGATTAAGTAACTTCAGCTCAAATACTCCAAACAAGCTTATCATGTGTTTCTTCCAATCATCTTCATCTCTCACCAGCTTTAAATAAACTGTATCAGAATCATAAAACCATTTTTTGATTGGTTTTGATGTCTGAGTACCATCAATCACTTTCAGATCAGGATTGGTTACTTTTTCAAAGTATTGATCTCCAAAAGCTTTTAGATATTTATCAGCCATTTCTGATCTAGATTCACCTTTCTTCTCATCTATTCTCAGTGTATCAAAATATGCCATGTCCTCTTGATCAATTCTTGTTTTCAGAAAAGATGGCATCCTGGGATTCCTCTATCAAGTAACTTCACAAAATTTTCTCCTCTAGTAGCTTTGGATGGATTAATGAGAGGTAACTTATGCAATTCTTTAAAATCTTGCACTAGAAGAGTAACTATGCTTGAGTAAAAATGATACACATCACATATAACATTTACACTTTTTACTTAGAAAGCATCAAACACCTCATCATACTTCCATGCTACTATCATACATCTTTTGTTTTATCAGGCACAATCATAGCATTCAACAGCTCAGATATAAATTGTCCTGTTTGTAACATATTTCTTACTAAATCTCCAGCAGATCTTGCCTTGTTCCATAGTTGCTTTTGATTCAAATCAACTTTATAAGCTTGCTGCTCAGTGTTTGGAAACATTTTCTTCAATTATTTCCTTCTTTCATGTGTTCTTCTTACTAGCTCCATGGATTTTATCTCTTGAGGCTTCAGAATCTTAGTTCTCTTTGTAATCTCCAGATACTGAGGATTATCCATGTCTAGTACAATCATTTTGTTATACATCTTCTCAGTTTGTTGAAAGCTTCTCACCAACTTACTCAATGATTCTCCTTCTAATCTTTTTAATCTTTTCCAAGGATAATTCCTTGATTGCAACCATATCCTCAATGCAGGAACACTCATATCATTAGGATTAGGATGGTGCAATTCCTTCTCAGGAATATCATTTATATTGATACTCACTCATAGGTGCCCATTCTCCATGTTCTAGACTTATCTCATTTTGATCAACAGGTGTTGATGATTCTGCTATCATGCACTTTTCATATTCTTCATTGATCTGAGACACAGTCAGACCATCTAAGAATACTCTGTTGTACTTCTGTCTAACCAGATAATTATATCTGTCTTCAAAGTCAATAGGAATATCATCTTGAACAACAGGTGAGTCAACAAAATCATAAACATCTTTATCTTCTAGCACCTCGTCATACCATTCATCTGGTAAATCAGAATCTATATCATCAAGAGGTTCTATTCTCTGTTGCATCTCAGTTTCTTCTATATTCTCAGCTATATCAGCAATCTTTTGAACGTTGGAAGGAACGTATTATGGTTCAACTTCATTTATCTTTCTTTTACCTTTCTTAGATTCAGGGAACTTTCCAACTATAATCTCTTGATGTTCTTGTATAGTTTCTTTCTCACCAACTATTACTTCATTTTCTTTCTATGGTTCCTTCAAACTTTCTTTTAACTTTTTTATCTATTCGAACATTCTTTTCACCTTTTCTTCAAGTTTATTCATTATGATGTTTTTCTTTTCATCATTTACTTTTAACAAAGCATTTTCTTCTTTCAATCTTTCAATTTCTTCATTTTGATCTGCAATCCGAGCCTTCAACTCATCAGTTACATCTGAGTTATCATCAATTTCTGTTTGAACACAAACATCAGTTGTTTGTTTTATTTCTTTTTCTTTTTCTTTTACAATCATAACTTCTACACTTGGTGATTGCACAGGAGAAATAACATTCTCTGTGATAGGCTCAGACCATATAGCCTCAAACCAAAGCTTGATTAAAATCAACATTTTCAACATTCTTATTATCAACATACTCACCATTTCTTTGATCATTCACTTCAGTATCAACATCATCATCATCATTCCTTTCCTCTTCATTATCATCTCTATGATCAGAGATTGTTTGCTCACTATCCATTTCTTGAATAGTTTCTTCATTATTGACTTCTATTTCACCTCCTTGATCACCACCTTCATTGTCATCGTCATCATTGTGATCTTCATTATCATCATCATTATTAGAACTCTCATCATTATGATCATCTTCTTCTTCAGATTCTTCAACAACTTCTTCCATAACATCTTCAATAAGATCATTAGGATTCACAGGCTCATCCTTAGTCAAATGGAAGTGTTGTTGATTAATATCAACATTATCATCAGCTACATTCCTCATATATTCAAATATAGGTACATTATCAGCTCCTGTAATCACAGCAAGTCTCTTATACACACCTTCAGACATATGCTCTAAAACAAATCTGTCACCTTGTACTCCAAAAGCTTGAATGTCTGGATATTCTTCATTATGATCAATTGGAGAAACCTAGGATACATCAAGTACATGTTCCTCTTTCCTTTCTCCAAGTTGAAAATGAATCCATTCATTATCCAATTAGCCATATTGAATCTTCTATTTATGGCTATGGCTACTATAGGAGATGCAATGTCTACTGGAAAAGAGTTCCATCCTGCACTCCTCTTAGACATACAATGTTGAAATATATAGCAAAGAAGCTTCCAGTGATTGTAGACTCTTGCTCTAAAGAATTGCTTCTTGGGAAAGTTATCTTGATGACCCATCTGCATGAATATCTCCCTACACTCATTAAAAGTGTACTCAGACAGATCTTGTGCATCATTCTCATTCAATCTTAAAATCCTTATAGATCTTCAGAGACTTCAATCATTCTATCATTAGTAATGAATCCTCTTAAAACTTTTCTTTTGTTATCATCTGTTAGGACCTGGTATTTGAATGAAATACCTAGTGATTAGCGTGTTAAACCAACTCCAATAGTGCGGAATCCTATTTGGTTGGCGATCCAATCAGTGAGAACACACGAAGAATCAATCAAGAATTGAATCCAACGTTAGAAATCGATTAGGAATCGATCTAATGTGTTCTGTGAACTTGGAGAACGATTTGGGAGGTCTCTGGACGGCTAGGGTACGTCTGGAATCGTAATGGGATGAATACTCACGTTTTTCCACGAATTGGGTCTATTTATAGGTTAGTATTGTTCAATCGTGCGACTGGGCCATAAGTATGGTTCAGTCGTGCGATTAAACCATGCGGTTGATTCATCCGCACGACTGAGTGTTCAGTCGTGCGATTGAGTCAATCTTATGTGTCAATCATACGACTGATCCAGTCTCCTGGTTCAGTCGTGCGATTGAGTCAATCGTATGAAGTTATTCATGCGTGTGGTCCATTCGCATGGGCCATTCGCATGAGAACTTCATTAAGTTAAGTTTGAATGTTTTAATTAATATAACATAATGTGTAACCATTCAAACAATCATAAACCCAATCAATTCAATCACGACTCATTAATGAAATATTAAACATCACAAGTAACAAACAAATTATGTCATTTCATTAATCAATACAACTACATCATAATCAGACAGACAAGATTCATTACATTACAAATCATGATCGAGGGACATACATGCATCAACAAACTCCCCCTTGGACCTAGATCTATCTAATCTCTTGTCTTCTGCATAACCTCCTTATACTTCTTGTACTTCTCCTCTTTGGTGACTCCTACGTGAATCTCGAACGCAAAGCAAAGTCGTATAACATTTTGGAACTGGAGGGCTTGTACAATGTCTTGTGTGTCATAGAACAGTGGCCACGTGTATAATGTATAGACATCATTAGCAGACAAGTTGGTTAGCCACATCGGGTCGAATACCCTGATAGTATCCATTTGGCCCTCTTTATTCAGAACTATGACAGCTTCAGCAGTTCTCCAATCATAGTACCACCATTTAAAGTGTGGAGTGAAGTCCTGTGGCATTTCCCTGAGAGGGATTCTCGACATAGTGCGCGGAGGACTCCACTTCAACACAATCTTGGGTTTGCCAGTAATGGCATCAACCTCAGACCTTCTTATGTACCTCGTAGGCTGTTGTGGTCTGAAGTTAACCCATCTGGTGTGGTACTCCTTCTTCAGGGCAGCCTCGAACCAGCCTGACATCTTTCTTGGGTCAGCATACAGCAGCTTTAGCTTAGCCAGCTGGTTGAGCTCAAAACCAGGTAGAGTCTTCAGATCATGTGGAAACCTGAAGTACTCTATGCCCTGTTCCCTCTTAACTGCATATGCGTTAAGGTCATCAAAATAAGCCCATGCAATAATCCTGCCTGACACCTTATGGTTTTCTTGACTCTGTAGAGCTTGGTGTAGGCATCTTTCTTTGGTGCAGCACGCTGGGCTCTCACTTCTTCAAAACAGGCAGCCCACACAGCCTTTCGAATGTCTACGTCATCATTGGAGGCTTGGGCTGTTCCTTCAGTCTTTTCGGTTTCCTGCTCCATCTTGTCTAGTACCTCAAACGTATCACTGACTAGGGACTCACCCAGATTGGGGACCACATTACCCTCGTTGTCAGCGTACTGAGGGTACTCTTCTGCAGTAATATCTTCAACCTCAACTTCATCAACGTCATTTAGTTCTTCATCACTGGTTGAATCAACGTTGGAGCATCCTTGACAATTTCATCAGGATTGAGTCTGAACATCTGCCAGTTGCTCGTTAGATAAGTCATGAATTATTTCCCTTCTTCAGGGGTATAACTCACAGACCTTCTACAATCCCTTGCAGATCAAGAATCATGGTTAATTGAGTCTTGACCTGTTGAAGGGGGGAGCAATGTCAAACTCATCCCTTTGAAAGTTTGGATCTGTTGATGATTTAAACATTCAACACAAAACCATTAGTAATTAATCAAACAGAATTATATCAACTTAATATATAAACATTCAACACACTTGTTTTTCATTACATGATTCAAATACAAAATAAATAAATACATAAGACATCTAATCTGTACTTTTGTCTTGAATCATGGGCGTGTCGCTCGAAGGAGCAGAAGTGGTAGATGACTGGTCCTGTCGATGCTTCGATCTTCGCTCTTGACCAGAAGCAGAGGCCGATGCAGCCGCATCCCCTCCTTCTGCTTCGTCATCATCTCTCTAACCTTTGGGTTTTTTCCTCCTCAGAGTCTTCATCATCCTCAGATCCTCCTCATCTTCATCATCATCGTCATCATCACCATCTCCATCATCCCCATCACCCTCCTTTATCTTCAAGGGCTCATCCTTTGACCCCTTTAACCTCAGCATAATCGTCTTGTTGGTAGTCTCCAACTCCTCTATACGTTTGGCTGACTGGGCCTGCTGGTCCTGGAGTTGGGACATCTCGACTCTCTGAGCATCGATTTGCTAGGTCTGCTAATCTATCACCCGAGCCTGCTCTGCCATCTGCTGAGACTGGGCAGCAGTCAGGTCGGTCAACTGGCGAATCTGTGCCGCTTTCTCCTCATCTGCAGCTAGCAGGCGCATCACCATACGGTTAAGCGCCGACAGCTGCTCCTCTACCCCGATGTGAGGTAGAGTAGATCCATATACATGTGAGTCTGGGCTGAAGGTCCGGCATGATGTGAGGTTTGGTGGTGGTAGTAGCAGTGGTGAATATGGGTCGGTAAGCAGGTGCTGGTGATGTAGGTGTGAATGGTATGGTGGTGGATGGGAAGGATACAGTGGTGGTAGGTAAGGTGGTGGCTGTGGTAGCAGTAGTGGATGTGGTGGCTGTGGTGTGGTGGTATGTCAGTGGAGGTGGTAGTGGTGGCTGTGGTGGTGGAAGTAGTGGCAGCAGTGGTAACGAAGGTCAGGCGACGCTTCTTCTCTTCAGTCCATGGGGTTGAGCCATCCTCTTCCTCCTAGTCCCGGTGGAAGTGGATGCTCCCCCTGCAGCTCTGCCCACTGAACCCGAAACATAGCTCGGGTCAGTCTCTCTCTCTGAGGAGTCCCGAGGGGTGTTCACCAACCACTCTAATCCCGTGTTGTGGGAACAACTTTGCTTCCCACAGTCCTAGTGAGGGGCTCCTCATCCGACTCTTCCTCCTCCTGATCTCAACAATGAACTCCTGATGGAAACCGGCCATCTCAGAACCTCCTGGCGCAGTGGCAGACCCCGGGGGAATAACATCAGAATCAGTGCCTCTAGGTGGAGCAGGCATATCATCCCCGGCGTCGCCGCTATCATCATCATCTGAGTCAATATCTGGTAGAGCAATCTGCTCTACATCTGAATCACTATCATCGTGGCGCCACTTTCTCTTGGCTGGCGCCACATAGTCAGCACGGGCCAGATGCCCAAACAAACCTCCTGACAGGGGGTTTCACCTGCTTCCCCCTGTACACCTTCATTCTGCCTAACGTAGTGTCATCCATGACCTCGAGCACTACAGCATCCTCATTCTCCTTCGGCAGGGAGGGAAGCTTCTGATCTATAATCATCTGCATAAACCTCGGATACATGCAGAAGCCTTCCTTCCCTTTCCCCTCAATGTTCTCCACCAGGTAGGTGAAGATCATTTTGGAGAAGCTGAACGGGTGGTTCAGCACCAATGCAGCATAAGCGTTCTGGATCTGATCCGACAACTCATCAAATCCTCCCTTCCTCGACGCTATGCACTTCAGTAGAACATGCGCAAGATACTTGAACTGGGGACAGAGGTTACTCTTGTTGAGTACCCCAACATTGATGTCCCCAGAGTACTTGGCTCTCATAAAACATCCTCTGACCGTGAGGGGGTGTAGACGAGTAGGACAATCAGCATCATCCCCTAACTGTAGAACAATCCTCAAATCCTCCTCTGAGATGGTAATAGCCTCACCAAAGATCGTACTCCTGATGCAATGAGGCTCAGAGGATCTATCAACAGTCGCGCCTTCCCAGAATGCCTTCTGCATTGATCTATACGGCGTGCATGGTGTAGAGATAGCATGAGCAATCCTGGATCTCAACAGAAACATAATGATGCCTGAGAAGTCAGCTGCGTTCCTGGATGTCAAATCCAGATGAGCACATATGTTATGCTTTGTGCTCATGTTCCATCGACTCGCCATCTGTAACACATAACAATATAAACATTAGTACCTTTTGCTAAGAGTATAATGAAACACTTAAACTTGAATAGAGTGTTTCTGTCATGCGATTGAGGTTGTGCGACTGAAATCAGTCGTGCGACTGAACAGTGCGGTTGAGGTTCAGACGTGCGAATGATCTCATGCGTATGAGTGAGTGTGCGACTGGACTCATGCGTATGTACTCTTATGCGGTTACACCAGTCGTGCGACTGAGTCTCATACGCATGGTTCAGTCGTGCGGTTAAGTAAATCGCCCCATTCAGTCGTGCGACTGAAGTTCATCCGCCTGTCCAATCGTATGACATCCTGTCTGTTCAATTCAAATTAACATTTTCACCAATTTTGAGTTTTAGACTTCGTGTTTTGGTTCATTAGACTCGCAACCCATTCGTGTAACACCTAACATCTTTAATTTCATTAGTTTGAGCCATTTAGTTAGGTCATTGTGTCACACAAGTCACAGGTTTTCTAACGGGTCTGATTATCCAGATTAAGTGTCAAATTGAACGATTTGGTAAGTTTCTTCGTCGCAAATTACCTGATAGAATCAATGTTAAATGGTCAGTATGCAAGAAACGAAGGTTTTATAGAGATCAAACGAAATTTGGGCAGAGTGACTTTAGTCGTGCGATTAGGGTTTCTTTGAGGGTGATGAGTCTTGCGACCGACTCCTCCTCTATTTATACTAACCCTAGATCAATCGTGCGACTGAGTTCATACGCACCTTTCAGTCGTGCGAGTGGGACTCAGTCATGCGATTGGGTCAGTCGCCTTCTCCAGTCGTCCGATTGGATTTCAGTCGTGCGAATGACTCACTCGTTCGCACTTAAGCCTCCGACTAGGCTAATCGTATGGGCCATTCGGTTTGATGGTCCATACTCATAGTTCATTCGTGCGAATGGATTCCATTCGTATGGTTAGTCCATACGTATGGTCCATTCGTGCGAATGGGTCATATTAGTTGATTTTCTGCCATTTATACCAATTTACATTTAAACCCTTTTAAATTAATTGAAATAACGTTATGAGCTTTGATCATCTCAGACATGATCATTTTATCTTGAAAATATTTTGATCACCTCAGACGTGATCCTTTTAAAACATTATAGTCACTCAGACGTGACCCTTTAAAAACACTTGGTCACCTCAAACGTGAATTTTAAAATTTCAAAGCACATTTGGTCATCTAGACATGACCCTTTTTGTGAGTTGATTCCTTCTGATTTTCCTGATGTAGCCGACACAAGACTAAAATTAAAATTAAAAACAAACTAACTAATTTAAAACCTTAAACTA